>JAEMBS010000616.1:5000-18646 GCA_018467065.1 Ephestia elutella
TTAGATTTACTACTGTTTAATATTAAATAATTATTTTCAGCCCACGATTTTATTCTTAAAAGGTCATCATTGAGTTCATTGACGGTCATCTCAATATCTTTGGGATCACACGAAATATATAGTTGTAGGTCATCCGCATATACATGATATTTACAATTTTTTATATGTGCGATCACATCAGCACTATATAATACAAATAATAAGGGTCCTAAAATTGAACCCTGTGGGACTCCTCTTGTGACGGGTTTTGATGCGGATGTTAATATATTGCCTTTACCATTATCCAACTCAACACGCTGAACCCGCTTCTCAAAATAACTTTTAAACCAGTCAATGGTGTAGAAGCGAGGTTCTACACAAGCAGACTTCGTCTTCACACATACGCACGCACACAGTCAAACGGATGTCTCCGCTACTAATGAAACATCGTTTCCCCACCAACTTCACTTGCCACGGAACCGTCGCGGAGTGCTTTTCTATGTATTACCTATGTATAATTGTACCTATCCGCAATAAACTAGTTATTTTCGGACAAGTCGCTTTCATTCAAGATTGGACCTCACACATCATCTTCCGCCGCATCATCTTGGACCTTCACCCGGACTGCGAAGACTAAGCCGCCCTGTCTACTTGGGTCTAGAAGCATAGTTCTATTCGTGGAAAACAACCAGTGGCGTGTGGAAGATCGGGTCCAAATATCATCATCATTCAGGAATCATATCAACATTCACATCATAAACAACAAGTAAGCTAGTGGCGAACTGGTTAGACTTCTACAGAAAATAAGTCGATATCCCTACATTCATTTATTTCCATATCCACTATCCTTATTTCATACAATCAGTGTTTTATATTCATTAAAAATATTCTATTCATCAATTCAGTTAAAATATTTTGTCATTTGTGCGTAATTAAGTTCATTCAGTGCAAGATCACGTTTGTTAATAGTTAACTTTAACAGGTAGAATTGACTCGGCCGCTAACTGACCTTTGTCCCCACGCCACGCCATTCACGGCGAAGCGTCTCGGTATTTTTTATTAGTTATTGCAGTTATAGTTTATATTAAGAATTACGATTACATCATATAGATTTATTTAAAATGCCGGACGAAATGGACGAAAGGGATGAGCCGCTTTTAATTAAAAAGCGAGCCAATTTAAAGGGTCGATTAACTTTATTTAAAAATTATATTAAAGCTTTGCCAGATGTTTTAACTAATAAACTACGGTTAGAGCTTGAATTGCGCACATCAAAATTCGAATCGTTGTTAGATAACTATAACGATATACAAAGTGATATAGAATGCATCTCTTCAAATCAAACAGAACAATTAAATGAACGGGATTCCTTTGAGAGTGCATACTATAAGGCATTAGCAACAGCCCAGTCGATGTTAGGTATGACAAGTGGTCTCAGTCAGCAACCACCGGTCCGGGCGAGCACGGACTCGGACGCGGGGAGCGTTGTGCAGCACACGAGAGCAAGTGTCAAATTACCGGTAATTCAACTGCCAAAATTCAGCGGTGCCTATAGTAATTGGTTGGAGTTTCGAGATACATACACGTCACTCATTCACGATAATTCAGATTTAAGTGCAACAAATAAATTTCATTATCTGCGTTCATCATTAGAAGGCAGTGCCCTCCTTGTCATTAAATCATTAGAATTTTCAGCAGCTAATTACAACGTAGCCTGGAAATTAATTTGCGACAGATTCAACAACAAAAAAATGCTTATCGCAAATCATGTAAAATCATTATTCAATGTGTACGCAATGCAAAAAGATACTTCATATCATTTGAAGAAATTGATTGATAGCTTTGTTAAAGACATAAGATCTCTGACGATACTAGGTGAGCCCACGGACAAATGGGACACTTTATTAATTCATTTGCTTTCCAGTAAGTTTGATTCACAAACATTATTCGAGTGGGAGAAATTTAAATCAGAACACGAAAAACAAAAATTTGAATTTAATGATTTATTACAGTTTGTGAGAAATAGATCTGAACTGCTAGAAATTATGGAACAAGGCAAAAAATATTCTAAACAACCTTCACACCATAGTTTAGTTGCTACAAATAATTCAAAACATTTTTCATGTCCCGTTTGTCAGTCGGATCATTTCATTTATTATTGCAAATCATTTTTAAATTTATCTACTAAAGACAGAGAAGCAAATGCAAATTCTTTAAACTTGTGTCTAAACTGTTTAAAATACGGACATTCATCAAATAAATGTCGGTTAAGTTCATGTAAACGTTGTAATAAAAAACATAACAGTTTGATATGTCCGGTTAACTCCCGTGCCGACAGCGCTTGCGACGAGGTAGTAGCCGTATCATGTGCAGCGATGACGTCATCGCGTGGTATGCTATCTACCGCGGTAGTGCAGGCGTCCGCTCCTGGCTCGCTAACCCTGCGCAACGATAATGATAAATATCAGCGCGTGCGCATCTTACTGGATTCTGGGAGCACGGCGAATTTTATTACGGAACGACTTTGTAAACAACTGCGTTTACCTACTCGCGATATGGTCACAAGCATAAACAGTTTAGGCAAAAGTCTATCAATATCTAAAAAGAGTTGCGATGTAACACTTTATTCATTACAATCTAATTTTAAGATAACAATAACATGTGTGATTGTCTCGCAAATCACAAACCCATGGCCAAGTTCACCTATCAATAAACAGGAACTCAATTTCCCTAGCCATATTACACTTGCGGATCCTGATTTTTATAAGCCGTCAGACATTAATATATTGATAGGGAATGGTATATTTTGGGATTTGATCGAAAATCAACAAATAAAATTGAAATCTCATAACATAACATTGCAAAGGTCTAAATTAGGATGGATCATTGGTGGTTCAATACAATATAATGATTCAATTAACTGTAATATTTCTGAAACACAAATATTACATGACAAAATAGAAAAATTCTGGGAATTAGATAACATTACTACAACAAAAAATTTAGAATGGTCTCCAGAAGAGACACAATGCGAACAAAATTTTATTTGTGACGTATTTAGAACCGTTGCTATGATAACAGTGAAAACTTGTGTGTCAGAAAAAATTCTCTTCATTAAATAGATGTTTTATTATTTTGAAACTGAGTTCGTGTTCGTGGACCATCACATTTTCTGGCGACCGTGACAGGACAATGGAATCCTGGAAACGTAAGCGAACTCAGTATAGGAGGGAGTTTACATGTCTGGCCGACAAATTTCAGAAGGCCGTCGATTCAAAAGAAGAAACCGCCGGTTTAACCTTCGATCTCTTGTCGGAAGCCGCCTCCAATTTGTTTGAAGCGGAGGCGACATTGAGGGACATATGGGTTGTGGAAGAAGACTTTGACGAAGCCGCATACCAAGCGGACCAGGATAGGGCCATGTCATACAAAGAAAGGTGGCACCAGATCCGGTCACAGTTTTCTAAAACAATTAATCCGCACACAAGTAGTGATTCGTGTCACTCAGCAAAATCGAGCTTCAAAGCTGATCGAGCTAATCATCAACTACCAAAACTGCCAAAATTAGAGCTAGCCAAGTTCGATGGCAATATAAAGGCATGGCTGCTATTTTGGGGACAATTTAAGAAGATACATGAAGACGTGGACATAGACTCATCTGATAAATTTCAATATCTTCTCCAGTCCATGACACCAAACAGCAGCGCGCGACAACTAGTCGAAAGTTACCCACCGTGTGCAGCGAACTATGAAAAGGCAGTTGAAGCTTTAAAATCAAGATTTGCAAGAGATGACGTACTAATCGAGACATATGTCCGAGGTCTGCTCTCCTTAATGCAGCGCAAGGGGGAGACAAAAGACTTGCCGGTTCTATACGACAATCTTCAGACACATCTGCAAGCACTAGAAACACTCGGCGTTACAAAAGATAAGTATGCTTCAATGCTATTTCCCATGATTGAGTCAGCATTACCTGAAAGCGTACTACGTGCTTGGCACCGCAGCCAACCAAATACTAGAGACCTGTCTGAGCTGATGAAGTTCCTCAGACAAGAAGTAGAATCAGAAGAACGGATCCAGTTAGCAAGTCGTGAGTTGGATGAGATGACCTTAGTTGAGCCGAAACTACCTACAGCCTGTTTCGTAACAGAAGCTAAGCGAGATAAAGAAAGTTCCGACAAACAAGGCTCATTATCATGCATATGGTGCAGCAAGGACAACCATTCAGCCGTAGAGTGCCATAAAGCAGCCAAAATGACACTGAAGGAGCGTGTGGAATATATTAAAGGCAAGAAAGCTTGTTTAATTTGCTTAAAAAGCAATCATATTGCAAAGAAATGCAAAAGTTTTCCCAAGTGTCTATTCTGCAAAAAAAGACATTATACAATGATGTGCGCAGATATGGCAGCGGGTCAAGATAGCAGTAATAAACAGTCAGAGACATCGAGCAACTTGTCATGCCAACAGAAGTCTACAAGAACGACCTTATTGCAAACTTTGGCGATAAAAATTGTACATAATAAGAAAGAGGTCTGTATTAGAGCGATGATTGACAGTGGTGCGCAGAGATCTTATATCAAAAAGGATTTGGTACAGAAGCTTGGCATGAAACCTACGTCGAAAGAGGTAATGAATCATTGTTTATTCGGCGGGTTCGAGACGAAGAAAGAAGAATGTCAAGTGTTTGACATATGCGTCAAGAACATCGAAAACAACTTTTCTATGAATTTATCTGTTGTAGAACAAACTAAAATTTGTGGTTTTTTACCTAAAATAAGATCGCACGTACTATTAGACCAATTAAGTAAAAAGAATATTCGTTTGTATGACTCGACCGACTCTCCGGATGACGTAAGTTTATTAATTGGTGCTGACTTTTCTGGTTTGCTCTTGACTAGTGACGTACTGCAACTTGACGATAACTTGACCGCTATAAAGACAAAATTGGGTTGGACTATTCAAGGTCCTATCACAGGGGTTTACAGTTCCATAACAAACTCGATTACGACTCTTCACTGTTTAAACAAAATTGATCTCACAGATTTGTGGACCTTGGAGGCAATAGGTATAAATGATCCCGCAGTACAAGCGACCAAGGCCGCACGTGATCAAGAAATACTCTCAACCTTCGAGGATAATATTAAGGTCAATGAAGAAGGTCGTTATGAGGTGAGTTTACCATGGCGTGATGTTCCTCGTCCACAAACAAATTATGAACTTGCCAAGAAGAGGATGGAAAGTACCATGAACCGTCTCAAACAGCTAGGTAAGTTAAATGATTACGATAACGTATTTCGTGAGTGGTTACAGCTTAACATAATAGAAGAGGCACCTGACCAGACTGTTCAAGGCCACTATATGCCACATCATGCGGTTATCAAAGAGTCAAGTTTGACGACTAAAATTCGGCCAGTTTTTGATGCGTCGGCTAAGGACAGGAATGGAATCTCCTTAAATTCGTGTCTAGAGAAAGGCGTGAACCTCCTCGAAAAAATCCCTAATCTTTTGATTAATTTCAGGAAGTACAAGATCGGAGTGACTGCCGATATAGCAAAGGCATTTCTTCAAATTTCGCTTGCGCCGGATGACCGAGATTATCTGCGGTTTTTGTGGTGGTCCAAGATTGACGAGGAAGAGAGAACGATGGTCACCTATCGTCACAGACGTGTTGTTTTTGGAGTTACATCGAGCCCTTTTCATCTCATCGCTACCATTAACCACCATCTAGATAATTGTTCAGACCGTTATAAGGAAACAGCGATGAAATTAAAGAAATCGTTTTACGTAGACAATTGCGTCGCGAGCTTGGAAACAGAGGAAGATTTAGAGAAATTCATGGCCGAAGCAAAGGAAGTAATGCATGAAGGTATGTTTGACCTCAGAGGCTGGATCGCAACTCCCTTTATCGTAGAAAGAAATGTGGAGTGTACGTCTATATTAGGCGTCATGTGGAACGTAAGAGAAGACACCCTAAAATGTACTGTTAATTTTAATAATATTGACTTTAAGCTAACAAAAAGAACATTACTATCTGTAGCTCAAAGGGTTTTTGATCCCATTGGAGTAACTTGTGCCACGACCATAGTTCCAAAGATGATAATGCAAAAATCGTGGTCGAGAAGGCTGACGTGGGACCAAGAATTACCCAAAGATCTTGCTAAAGATTTTAAAAGGTGGTTAGAACAAGCTTATGTCATTAATGATTGCATTATTCCCAGACGGCTGACGAGTATGCCAGTAAAAGAATGTGAAAACTCCTTGCATGTATTTTGCGACTCAAGTAAAGATGCTTATTCAGCCTGCATATTTTTGCGATCAAAACACGGCGAAAATGTTTACGTGAGTCTTGTGTTGGCGAAGTCAAGAGTGACACCTGTCGATAAGATAACTATTCCAAGGTTAGAGCTGATTGCTGCGACCCTCGCTAGTAGACTATCTATAACAGCAATAGAATCGTTAGACTTACCGAACTGTGCCGTATATTATTGGACAGACTCTACTGTCGTGCTAACGTGGATAAAGGGTGACGGCCCTTGGAGCGTGTTTGTATCTAACCGAGTAAAGGAAATAAAAGGTTTAAGCTCTGTTTCTGCTTGGAGACACGTACCAGGTTACTTGAATCCCGCTGATTTGCCGTCCAGGGGCATAGATCCCAAAGGATTCCTCGAGAGCCGTTGGTGGGAAGGTCCGGCATGGTTGAAGTTGGACGAAGTTAGCTGGCCGGTTGCAGATATTGTGATAAACAGCTCAGAAGTTGATAGTGAACGGAAGAAAACTGGTATTCTTACATTGCTCGTTGAGGAAGAATCATTTTTAGATAGATTAACTTATTTCTCGAGTTACATAAAAATAGTAAGAATGTTATGTTGGATGTTACGCCTTAAGAGAAAACCAGTAACAAGTGAGCTTACGTACGACGAGTTTGAATATGCCGAGAAAGTACTGATACGGCTAATACAACAGAAATACAAGGACTCAGTCAGCAATCAAAATATTCAAACCTTCATCGATGACGAAAACGTCATACGCCTAAATACAAAATTGTCCCTTGGAAGTGAAGATTATGATTTTAAGTTTCCTATCATTCTTCCAGGAGCAGACACGATAGTTAGACGTCTTGTGGAGCGAAGACACGTCGAATTGAAGCATGCTGGTGCTCAGACTTTGCTAAATAGTTTACGTCAGTCGTTTTGGATTATTGGCGTTAGGAAACTTGTACGTAATATTTTACATCAATGTATAAAATGCAAAAGATTTAAGGCTAAACGATGTCAAGCGCCGACTGGTGTATTACCAAAGGAACGTATGGAAGCTGCTGCTGCGTTCCAATTTTCAGGCGTAGATCTGGCTGGTCCGCTAATATTGCGCTCGGGAGCTAAAGCCTGGATCGTTTTATTTACTTGCGCCACGTACCGCGCCGTGCACTTAGAAGTGGTAGAGTCGCTCTCAACGGGCGAGTTTTTGATGGCGTTAAGACGTTTTGTAGCAAGACGAGGCCGGGTAGAGCAGTTATTTAGTGACAATGCAACAAATTTTAGAGGTTTGGATAACGCGTTCAGTTCGTTGGACTGGGACGAAATTCAACGTTTTTCGTCAATCACGAGAATAAAATGGAATTTCTTGCCGCCGGCTGCTCCTTGGTGGGGAGGGTTTTATGAGCGATTGATTGGTTTTTTGAAACAAATCCTACGCAGGGTACTCGGAAAAGCCTCCATCTCACTAGTTGAGCTGCAGACAGTACTGTGTGATTGCGAAGCCGTTATTAACAGTAGACCTCTTACATATGTTGCTGGCCACAAGGAATTACAACCGCTGACGCCCTCCATGTTTGTTCAGCCATTAGCATCTCGTCATTCTGCCGATTTTGATGAAGTTGATAGTAGAATTTTAAACTTAAGGCATCGGTATTGCCAGAAGCTACGCGACGACCTTAATCAACGTTTTCGTAACGAGTACGTTGCTTTATTGACTCAAAGGCGTGAGAAAATAAACCTCAGTCAAGCGCTTCAAAGGGGAGATGTTGTCCTTATGGAGACAGATGGTAAGCGGGTCACATGGCCGTTAGCTGTCGTCGAAGAGGTATGCACTGGCGCCGATGGGATTGTTAGGGTGGTGCATATACGAACTTCATCAGGGCTAAAGGTAAGGCCTGTCCAGCGAATATTTCCTCTGGAGCTTCAAGACAGACCGTTTGACTATACTACCAGACAAGACTGTAAAAAAGAGACTGATCACAACGACGACGCACGGTCAAAGCGAATCAGAAAGTTGCCACAGCACCTTTTTGATTACATATTGTCATAGTTAGTGTAGTTTTTTAAGTAGCCTCCCGGTTTTACTCGCTTGGGAGTGTGACGTATTTAGAACCGTTGCTATGATAACAGTGAAAACTTGTGTGTCAGAAAAAATTCTCTTCATTAAATAGATGTTTTATTATTTTGAAACTGAGTTCGTGTTCGTGGACCATCACATTATTGACACTACAACTCGCCTGTCAGATGGCCGATTTTGTGTTACTATACCATTAAAATCTTCCCCGAGTACTTTAGGAGATTCGTACTCATTGGCAAAGGCACGATTTTTACAACTAGAAAATAAATTTAAGAAAAATTCTGAATATAAAAATGAATACACAAAATTTATCCACGAGTATATAAGATTAGGTCATATGAGGGAGTCTAGAAATTATAGTAGTAAGCAGATTAGCTACTTCGCTCCTCATCATGGCGTAGAACGTTCATGTAGTCTGACAACAAAGTTGCGTGTCGTTTTTGATTGTTCTTGTAAGTCGTCCTCCGGCTATTCATTAAATGAATTACAAATGGTCGGACCGACAATACAGGACGATTTATTTTCTATTATACTACGACGTTGCTTCCTCGATATTTATTCAATCAATTCACTATGCAGCTCGCTCTGCTATGTACTAGGCATGACACAATTTTTAGGACCTAGGGATAAAATAAAATAAGTCCAAAATTTACATCCGACTCTCGTCCCACCCTTAACTGTCACCGGCGGAGGCGCCATACTTCATTCGCTTTTTGTGTGCGGGCATGGCAACACACACACTACAACAATATTTTTATTTTCTTTATATTCCAAGTATCTGGAATATCTTTAAATTAATTTATAACCACAGTGTCAGTGGAAAATGACGTACTTTAAATTCATTTCACTCGTAAACAACAAAAAATGTAAGTATTTTTTCATTACCTGAATATCTGGTTTGAATATTAACGATACTTTGAAAAAGTTATAATGCCTAACAAAATGTTAGATAACTACGTATTTATGTTGCATTGGCTACTATTACTCGTACGTAATCGTGATTTTACATCACACCTGTGTGCCCCTGCGGGTACTTTGATAACATTTAATCATAAACTCAACAAACAACGGTCGTTAGACCAATTGAATTTTATTTTTTCTCCGCTGACCCAACTATGCACCTACCTTCCTTTTATCTATGAATTGTCTGTGCATGATGTTGCATAATACAATATCGCGAATAGTATCTCGCGTCCTGAGTTGCGATTTTACATGAATCGTAACCATAATATGCGTCACATGTTTAAGTCTTACATTTGTAAAAACATTTTTTCGTGGCAAAACACGAATCTACATATGTATTGATAATTTTCTTCTTATTCCTTGATTGTTCTGACCGTCGTTAAAAGTTAAACGCAAGGCCCAATTGGGTTATTTGTTGATGAAAGATTAATCATATTGAACTACGATATAACAAGTATGTTCAGAATAAGTCTGGGTCCAATTCTATACTGAATAATTGTGTAAACAAGATTTTAGCCAAGCATAAGCTGTCATCATTGCAACATTTAAAATTAAACTTTTATCCGTTACGTCAATTGCTTAATTGTTTATTGTGATAAAAACGTACGTACCTATTTTGTACGCATTCGATTTTTTTCGATTTTAACGTTACTTCGTTAGTGACTGGATGGGTCTGTCTCAGCTGTATTCACAGTCTTAAAAACCCATCAAACCCCATTGGGCCCACTTGGTGCCCTAATCCTCCTTACCCATCCATGGGAAGGACAGTGCCCCAATATTGGGGACATTAAAATAGCTATGATGATGGCGGTTGGTCTACGGGTAGTCAACGAGGAGTCTACAGACGATCTACGGGTACTCTACGGGTGGACTACGAGTGATCTACGGGCGGACTACGAGTGATCTACGTGTGGACTGTGCTAAGCACATACAGAATTACAATGCGATTGTAGTCACGTGTGCTCCGACCCAATAGATCTACAATGCGATTGTAGACGGGGTTAGAATTACAATGCGATTGTAATCAGGGTTTTACACTATAGTCAAGCACATACAGAATTACAATGCGATTGTAGTCACGTGTGCTCCGACCCAATAGATCTACAATGCGATTGTAGACGGGGTTAGAATTACAATGCGATTGTAATCAGAGCGACTATAGTCAAGCACATAAAGTCCGATAGAAGAACAACAACAACGCAGAAGATATGCAGCTGCCCAGTTTCCTTACGCAAAATGGGCCCAATCAAGAGGCCTAACTACAAAATCTTCGCGCAAAGTAAAGTATTACCCAATATGACTACGATATAATCGTAGTCTAGTTTATATACTACACCTATATAACAGCACATATAGAACTACAATGCGATTGTAGTCGCGTGTGCACTGCCCAATAGAACTACAATGCGATTGTAGTCAGGGATACACATTTACCCTTAGAATTACAATGCGATTGTAATCAGGGTTTTACACTATAGTCAAGCACATACAGAATTACAATGCGATTGTAGTCGCGTGGGCACATGTAATTTTAATAAGTCTAATTTTTGCCATTTCGACTCGAGATGATGATGATGATTATTACCTTATGTAACTACAACGCGATTGTAGTCAGGTATACACATTATTACCCATTAGAACTACGACGCGATCGTAGTCTGGTTTATAAGTATTTTTACTTACTTACTTATTTTATACACACTTTTATTAGCATAAACAGAACTACAATGCGATTGTGGCCAAATATACACATTATCAGCCAGATATACGCAATAGAACTCCCAAGCTATCGTAGATAAACTATTATCCGAAGTATAACTATGCAAATAGTAATATTATCAGATGATAACCATGTAACAAAAGTGTGTATCTTACTATACATTTCGAACACCCTTTAAGTATCTCATACTTATTAAAACTTTACTAGACTGATACAGTCAAGTATTATTTTTTCTGGCTGCGTAAGTTCTTGGAACTATAATGATGTTATAACCATGCACTGTCAGTATTAACTCAGCTCTGTTCATTTCAGCTAAACACGGACTTCGAGTCTCAACTCTTGGCAGTGACAGATTATCTGTATGTATCTGTTGTTATAAATGTTTGAACATCAGGACTGATGAAAATCGCTGACCATTGCTGGTCATCATAACAGGTATGTACTCATACCAAATATCTAAACATTGGGGAGCAGATAGAGCCCAAGAGAAAGCTGGGAAACGGAGTTCGGTAAACTGAGGAAAGGAAATCCACTCATCAATCGAGATGATTATTCGCCAAATATACATAATTTAGATAATTTACAATATACACGTCTGGTACATTTATTCAATACTTTTAATAAATCGACTGATCAATCGATCAATCAGTTATTGCCTTTATATTTCATATATTAAACAGGTATTCTATGTCACTATTGAGTATGGCGTCAAATTTGACAGTATTTTAAATAAACTGTTCCGGCGATCAATTTTCTCCTAAAAGTTTGTATAATGAAATATTTTCATTGTCAGTCCGGGTGACTCCGGAACCACCCAATATCGGGTCAATATCCGATACCGGTCTCTTTATCTTTTTATAATTAGCAACTCGCTTCACTGACAGTTGCCCATGTATCTTTATACATAAAGAACACATACCTACATAAAGTTTTATACATAAAGATTATAATACATAAAGATTCAGCTTCTTGACTGATTTTTTTGCAGATTGCATCCAATCCATCCAAAGTAATGATACCTAATACAAACTGAGATTATGTACTTACTTATTATTACATACTTTATTTCAATACTTACATATGATCAAGCTTATCAATCCAATTAACCGGCTTCTACGCTCACTATAGTTGTACAACAGCAACGCTCTAAAGCACCTTATAAATGGAATATAAGTGCCTTAAGCCAGTAAGAGCAGTGCTTTCTTTTTGGGCAAATTAAAGTAAGATAACAAAGCACTTGTTTCTTAAGAACTAGACATTAGCCCTTAGCTCTAGCTTGAGCAAGCAAGTACTGAACAATATTAGATACTCAGTATGTTGTTTTTTAGTTTCTGTCTATGGGGATTTATTCAAATAGCCAATATGGCAATGGATTTTTTTCTGATCGTAAATGTGTTGAATACTCTACGTAAACTCGAATCTTTGGAACTAATATCCCCATCATTCTATTAATAATTCAATTTCCTCCGCAAATTTAATTCAACAACTGGATGCATAATTATAGATATCTATCTTAGTGATTTGGATGCAAATTTTTTGATCAATAAAAAAAAAAAGAAAGAAAAAAAAAAAAAAAAGAAGACGTAAAGTAGTATAATATGGACCTTTTCTTTCTACAGCTACTCTGTATTTATTACAAATAACTCCTAGCCAAGGTCATCTGCAACGACTTGCGCGAGTAAGTTACCATTTGGAACAAGGAAGTAATCTATTATCGAGAATCTAATCACAATTAAAGACTCTCTTGTCATTACACGGCCTTTGCCTATACGTTACAGAACTTTTAGATTCTTCTTTTGGAAAACTAAGCATCATAACTATTTTCTTTATAATATGTATTTGTTACTGGAAACATAATAAGCTTGTACAGAAAGTACACTTGAATTTCGTTTGTTGAATTCAGTATTTCGTTAATAGTTCTAACTAAAGGCTCGTGCATACGAGTACGTACTCATAACAAAAGTTATATTAAAATCATCGTACTGTGGGTAGGTACCTAATACTACCTATAGTTTATACTCTATGACTGTAGCCAATTCACCTATATATTCGGCTAAGTACAGTCTATAAAAACAGTGTAGTTTATATAAACAGTATATTTCAGCAGAAATGTACCGACCTCAAATTTGCATATTCATGTTTTTTCTCTTGCAAACTAATATACGTATATTTGTCAGGTGAAGATATTCCTCGAGTACTTATAGAAAGAATCCTGAATTAGTATAGTGTCCTTTCAACTCGACACATTAACCATCTAGAAGTGTATGTTCATAATCAATACAATAAAGATTTCTAACATTAGGTAGTCAAAATTCTAGTCGCTATTCGTAAAATTAACTCTGAGCAAGCACCTCTGCCTGCGTTGAGTTTGCTATTGCAGACTAAAAAATGTTCATTCATCACATCTCTCTTAGTAAATATTTACGTTTTAAAGTTAACATATCCTATTCCCAAATAAGCCTGTTAAAATATCCTGTCTCACAGGAAATAACTATGATAGTGTTAATTTGGTTATGTTAATTATTGTCCCATAAGGTATACTCATAGAACTTTTAATCTGTTTCTTGTTAACTTCTTTTTCTCCCAAAATATCAAGGCTAGCAACCAAAGTCTGTATCCTACAGAACTTAAACATTGTATTTGATAAGCTTTA
>JAEMBS010000617.1:0-18530 GCA_018467065.1 Ephestia elutella
AATGTGCCGTTGGCACTAATATTATACGGCAATTGTCATGCGCCCCTCGACCCGCGCATGAAGTACACCACGGCCTCATAGTTGGTGTTCCTCCGTAGTCCTCGACTAACATTAATATGGATAGAAGTTGGTACAGAACAACTTGATATTAACTATGTGTGGCGACTGCTCGCACTCGGACACCCGACCGCACGCCGAGACGGATATCAATGTAATGTGGCAGAGCTCAATGCGGGTAGCGGGGAACATGACGCTCCGCTGTACGCCACATCTCTCCTTTCTTTTGATGATTTTAATACAGACAAAGGTTGTCAATAATTTTCGTTACCACTAGTATGAAATAAATCCAAAGTAACCCTTTACATCAAATTTCAAATTATATACCATCACAAATCCTAAAGCTGCAAACTACCAGCGTTTCGGAACGACCACTGCTGAGAATAAACGCCGAAAGAAACTCATTACAGTCATGGTCCCTATTATGTCATTCTGACATGACATGATTTCTAATTTTTATTTTGGTATGTTTTTCCTATATTACTATTATATATTAATTACTTTATAATCATGTGCATGGTCGCGAAAGAACGCGAACAATCTTATAGGAATCATATTGTGGCTAAATTGACTCGATAAATAGCACTTGTACACTGTCAATCACCACATTGGATCGAATGCTGGGAGCATTCGCCGTTAATATGCGTTACAGACGATTTAGACAATAGAAACAATGCACAGATCACTTACCACGTAGGCAGGTTTCGTGCACGATTCCTCACGAATTGTTCTTCCTTGGGACACCTGGCCGGCCAGCCACACACGATTATAAAGTTCCAAAAAACTGTTGAGCACTTGAAGTTTGATTAGGATAATTGAGTAAAAAAGATGTAATGTTTGGTGCGCGCGCGCCTTCGATTCAACGTCCAGACTCAGAATCATTTACTGGTTCTGCCACCAGCCTATGGCGCTGTATTCCAAGACGCCGGTAGGATAGTACATGCGCCGGCGGTAATCCGGGCGCTCCATTGGCTAAATCGCCTGCAGCACGACGAATCATGATGATTGACAAGTGCGTCGATAACGCGCGCGAAATTCGAATTGAAAAGTAAACGAAGTTTACGTTGAAAACGGAACATTCCGCCCACCAAAATACCAATGGGATTTTCCCAGAGTAAGAATAAGAAACGGTAATTAACGATAAATATGTTTAAGTTACTATCCTAAACTTAAAAGCTAAGAAATGCTAAGTTATAACGATTATACGGATGGTAGAGGACATAGTTTGACCAAAGGTCTCTTAAGCGAGTGATCTCTGGCTGTTCTAACGGTTGCGACTCGAACTACCCCATCAGGGCCAGGATGCAAAGAAACAACTCGTCCTAATGCCCATTGAAGAGGAGGCCGATTGTCCTCTTTTATAAGTACGATTGAGTTTACAGTTAACGGTGTTGAGTCCGTGGTCCATTTTGCTCGCTGAGTTAACCCATGTAAATATTCATTTTTCCAGCGTTTCCAAAATTGTTGTTGAAAAGATTGGATAAGTTGCCATCGATTCAGTCGATTGAATTTTACGTCCTTGTAGTCGAAATCAGGAACTGCTGTAAGAGGTTCTAGCGTTAAAAAATGACCGGGCGTAAGAACGTTCAAATCGTTAGGATCCGAGCTCAATGGACACAAAGGCCGCGAATTTAAAATTGATTCGATCTGAGCGAAGAGTGTGGTAAGCTCTTCAAACGTTAAGACCTGATCGCCAACAATACGGTACAAATGACTCTTTGCGGCTTTGATTTGGATTTCCCACACCCCTCCGAAGTGGGGAGCAGAAGGTACGTTACGTTTAAAATCTATTTTTTCCGCATGAGAGGCTTGTTCGATACATGATGCTAGTTGTGAACTTGCACCAACGAAATTCGTACCGCAGTCAGAGTGAATAACATTGCAGCGGCCACGACGAGAAACGAAGCGACGCAATGCCGCGATGAAGCCGTCAGTCGATAAAGTAGAAACCACCTCAAGGTGCACTGCTTTTGTACTCAAGCATACGAATAAACACAAGTACGCTTTATCGATTTTAGCACCACGATGAAGCCCGAGCTTAATTCGAAAAGGCCCTCCTAGATCGACACCTACGACAGAGAAAGGTTTTGCCTGATTGACACGAAAGGCCGGAAGGTCGCTCATAAAAGGTTGCAAAGGTTTCGGTTTAAGACGGTAGCATCTTATGCATCTTGAAAGATGATGACGTACAGCATGCTTTGCCGCAAGTATCCAAAACTGTTGTAAAATCAGATAGTTGGTTGTGTTCAAACCGGGATGAAAATTGTTTCGATGAATAGATTCGATTACAGCTGATGTAAGAACACTCTTTTTGGGCAATAATGCGGGATACTTATGTTCGAAGTCAAGATCGGAGCGCGATAGGCGCCCGCCTACTCTGAGTATACCCTGCTCGTCCAAAAACGGGTTTAGTTTACGAAAACTGCGAGGTAACTGTATCTTTGATTGTAATTTGGATATGACATCCAAAAAACAACGATGTTGGAAATGTTTGACGATAATTAGTAACGCACGATGACGCTCAGCGTCCGTTACGAAAAGATTATCTGATCGCGGAACAGTGTTACGCATGTTATTACAAAACCTGCGAACGTAAGCGATAATGCGACAGATTTTATCTAAAGAAGAATATTTTTCGAATAGCCGATCAATTATAGACGTGTGATTAACGCTTTCGATTTGATCCGAAACGAGAACCGTGGTGCGACGCTGCTCAGAGAGCACCGCATTGTCATCGTTTGAACGATTTTTCGATGTATCGATTGGCCACTCAGACTGTGGTTGAGACAACCATTCTGGGCCCGCCCACCATAGGGCATTGTTTAGCAAATCGTGAGGCAATTGCCCACGCGAACAAACATCTGCAGGATTTGTGACAGATGGTACGTGCCTCCAGCACTCGGTCGGTACGATATCTTGAATGTGACTTACGCGGTTTGCAACGAATGTCACCCAGCGAGAAGAAGGAGCTCGCAACCAGGACAAGGTAACGGTGGAGTCACACCACACATAAGTGTCATGAACAGGAATCCGCAGCGTGCCCTTGACAAATTTGATAAGGTCTGCGAGCAAAAGTGCACCACACAGCTCTAGGCGAGGTAACGATTGACGTTTCAAAGGAGCTACACGAGCCTTAGCACAAACGAGAAAGACGCGAACGGAGCCGTCAGACTCGGTAACGCGCAGGTATATAACGGCGCCATATGCTGCTTCGGAGCTGTCACAAAATCCATGCAGTTGATATGATTGAGCGCTATCGGTAGCGTATTTACGTGGAATCTTAAGATTCCTAACTTGAGGAAGCTGTTCGGAGAACTTTTCCCATAGAGAGATAATTTCCGGTGGGGGCTTATCGTCCCATGAAAGACCTAGAATCCAAAGCTTTTGAATAAAGCATTTAGCTTGAATTGTTAAAGGAGATAGAAAACCCAGAGGATCGAAAATTCTGGCAACCTCACTCAGAATCGTTCGCTTGGTGCACGGTTGATTAGATGGATTTACGGTAAAGACGAACGAATCCGAAGCAGGCTCCCACTTAAGGCCCAGAACCTTGATAGTTGTGTCTTCAGTTTCGGTAAAAGTGATTGCTTCTGAAAGACACGCCTCCGCGGGAAGATCGCTAAGTAGCTCGGGTCGGTTACTCACCCACTTTCGGAGCTCAAACGAGCCAAGACCGAAAAGAGCGATGAGTTGAGTTTTGATTTCTCTGGCGTCCTTCAGCGATGAGCTTCCGGATATGACGTCATCAACGTATATGTCGGAAGTTAAAACGGTTTTGGCCTTTGGGTACTTGTGACCCTCATCGTTGGCCAGTTGCTGAATAGAGCGGCACGCCAGGAATGGAGCGGAAGACACTCCGTACGTTACGGTATTTAATACGTACTCTTGAAGAGGCTCATCTGGGTGAGCTCGCCAGAGAATACGTTGATAATCACGATGTTGAGGAGCTAGGTTGATTTGACGGTACATTTGGCGCACGTCTGCCATGAAGACAATTGCGTGCTCACGGAAATGAAGAAGGATCTCTACGATATTTGATTGTAGCTTCGGTCCCGTCAGCAGCGAGTCGTTTAGCGATTTGGAAGTTGCATCTTTAGCCGAGGCGTCGAATACAACGCGAAGCTTCGTTGTAGCGCTGTCGGGACGTAGCACACAATGGTGCGGTATATAATACTTGCCTTGACCCATTTGCTTGGCAGGTACCAGAGTCATGTGACCACTGTCGATGTAGTCAGTCATGAACTCCACGTATTGTTGGTATAAATTGTGATCGCGATACAGACGCCTTTCAATGGCATGAAAGCGTCGTAAGGCTATCTCTCGAGAACCTTCAAAGACTGGCTCCTCGTCGTTTTTGAAGGGGAGACAAACTACATATCTACCTGTCTCGTCACGGTAGTGATTACTGAGAAAACTATTTTCACAGCGTTGCTCTTCTGGGGTCAATCGGGAAGATTGTGGAACGTTATCGATTTCCCAGAAACGTTGAACAATTTTGTTTAAACTATCGTCTACGGTAGAAGGGGCTACTCCTAGTAGACTGGACGATGCGAGTCTGGACTTCCCAAGAAGAAGCCAGCCGAAGACTGAGTTGAAAGCTCGCGGTTGAGAGGCGTTACCCTTCAGACGTTGTTCGAGAAGTGACTCAGCAAAGACATCGGCACCTAACAAGACGTCGATCGGACCGGGGATGTCAAAACCAGGATCAGCTAGCGGTAGTGTTTTGACCTCCTCCCATCCTTTCGTATTTAGCCTTGCTATCGGTTGATCTCCGCAAATGCTCGGTATGACGAGCATTCCCAGACGAAACTTTACGTTACAGTTGGTGCCAATGTCGCATGTAACAAAGCCACTGACTGAGGCAGGGCTGCCCCCTAACCCATAAACGTTGATATTACCAGTTATAGGTTTTAGATTTAATCGTTGAGCGGCGTGAGCCGTGAGAAAATTGTTTTGACTGCCGGTGTCAAATAACGCGCGAAATGTATGAAATTCACCAGAAGCATCACGAATCTGGACGAGAGCTGTTGCCAGTAACACGGTTGTGGTTACGGTTGGATCAGACTGAGTTAACGAATCCTTAGCCACTAAGGTCGCCGAGCTTGCCGCCGGCTCCTTATGTAGCAAAGTGTGGTGTTTACGTCTACATTGTCGACATGAAAACATTGATGTGCACTCTCGCACTGAATGGGATGCGTTAAGACAATTGTAGCACCATTTCTTTTCAGTGGCCACAGCCATGCGCTCATCTATTGATTTTGCCAAAAAATCATTACAGGCCGAGATGTGATGTTCATTGCGACAGTAGGCACATTTACGAATCGGAGTGCTCGAATTGTGAGCAGGTTTCGCTTGTTGTTTATCACCAACATTTTTATGAGTAGTGACGGTGGGAGCGACAAGCGAATGCGTGACGTTATGTCGCTTGAACTTCTGTGAAGTTCCCGGTGTGTCCTTTGAAACGTTAGCGGTTTTATTGGTAACATTCGAAAAGTGCGTGTCGCGAATTAATGCTTCACCTTTAGAGTGTAAGAATGCCCTTAAATGGTTATACTGTGGAAGCTCAATATCGGTATGTTTTTCCTCAAACTCGCGTCTTAATTTGGTATCGAGTTTGGCCAGAACATTATAACAAAGAACAAAATCCCATTTATCGGTAGGTAATTTTAAAGTTTTTAAAATTGTTAAGTTCTCATCGATCGTGTCTAAGGCGCGTCGAAAATCTTGAGCGTTCGAAGTCTTTAAACTAACGTCCAAGATATCACGCCAGCACGTAAACGCTAATTCGCGTTTATCTTCATAACGGGACTTGAGAGCCTCGTACGCACTTAAATAATGTTCACTTGCAACAGGAAAAGTTCTAATGAACGATAAAGCATCACCACTTAAAACTGACACGAGATAGTGAAATTTCTCAATATTACATAAGGAGGTAGAATCATGTATCAACGCGTTATAAGTTGCAATGAACTCAGGCCATTCCTTGATAGCACCGGAAAAAGTTGGCAACGAAATTTTTGGTAACCGCATATTTCCACTGTGCGAACCGGTCAATGAATTATGTTTCGAAGTGTCAGCTTGTTGAGATGAACGTTGTTCAAATTTTCGTTGAATTGCCAACACTTGAAAATACAATTCGTCAAATCGATCCTGAAGTTCATCGTCCTCCTCATCGGCATCATCCTTAAGAAGGTCCAAAATAATAAAATGGGAGTCATGAAAACTATCAGCAGTCGTTTTTATTTCATGACAATATGAAAGAAATAACCCTACTTGTGATTCATCGGTATTGGCTAAGGTACCTACTTCCAAAGCCTTCGTTAAGCGATTATATGCTATAGTTCGTTTACGTCGCAAACTGGGCAAATTATTAATAGTGTACGTATTTTCGATACCCTTTTTAATAGTAGGTTTAGATTTACGCCTTGATAGTAAAGACATAATTAATATCAAAACAATAAAACCTGATAGCAACAAATATTCGGATTCGATAAAAAAGTTTAGTTGCGAACGTCTTCAGCGAGACCGCGTTCACAAGAATCGACGAGAATCACTGGGGCGGTATTACACGACAACAGGTAATATTGTCACCTTGGTCACCTGAGTTTTAAATTGAAATAAATTAAATTGATAAGGATGAATTAAATGAGCGTTAGGAACACTAAAAACGGTTTGCGATATTCGTTAATGTACGGTAAATAAAAAAAATAAAAATCAGTTTTTTTGTAAAAACAAAAAACTATGATTTTTAACCTAAAACGGTAATAATGAAAATGTGAACGCACCAAAATTCGTTGAAAATATGATACGATAAACGATACAACGTCACGATAAAAAATATTTCGTAATTTGAAACGAAATAACTTTTCGATAAATAAATATCAAGAGGAAACGTTGAACGGTTGGAAAAAAGTAGTCGAGTTATAACGAACTATCAACATAAAATTATGAGAAGGTGGATTTGCAATATTGTATTATTGCGAACGGTAAAACGGTAGATAATTTTATGCTAATAAGTATAAAACGACAAAAGAATTTATTTTCAACAAATATTCTAGAAACTGATGGAAGCCATCTTAAATCGATAAACGGTAGGTAAGGTACTCAACAAAACAAAATGGAACAAAGACTTGTTTTCCGATTAGTAATTGAAACAAAATGTTATGTTTATTCGTTTTAGCTGTACTAGTAAGTATAATAAGCGTGGAATACGGTAAATGAAGTAGCAATTACTAAATCGAATTGGTATTTGGCGGCAGACTGAAGGTAGGTATCCAAAGTTCCCGGGTTTCGGCACCAAAAAATGTGGCTAAATTGACTCGATAAATAGCACTTGTACACTGTCAATCACCACATTGGATCGAATGCTGGGAGCATTCGCCGTTAATATGCGTTACAGACGATTTAGACAATAGAAACAATGCACAGATCACTTACCACGTAGGCAGGTTTCGTGCACGATTCCTCACGAATTGTTCTTCCTTGGGACACCTGGCCGGCCAGCCACACACGATTATAAAGTTCCAAAAAACTGTTGAGCACTTGAAGTTTGATTAGGATAATTGAGTAAAAAAGATGTAATGTTTGGTGCGCGCGCGCCTTCGATTCAACGTCCAGACTCAGAATCATTTACTGGTTCTGCCACCAGCCTATGGCGCTGTATTCCAAGACGCCGGTAGGATAGTACATGCGCCGGCGGTAATCCGGGCGCTCCATTGGCTAAATCGCCTGCAGCACGACGAATCATGATGATTGACAAGTGCGTCGATAACGCGCGCGAAATTCGAATTGAAAAGTAAACGAAGTTTACGTTGAAAACGGAACACATATAAATATCTCTGCATCAATAAATTTAAATAAAAGATATTATTTACATCATGTGCATGGTCAAAAGAATGTGAACAATCACCTAGAAATCATATAAATATCTGCATCAATAAATTTCGATTCTCATCTCGTAAATCGGGATCATTAAAATATTCTGCGACATTTCCTTTACCGAAAATCACTTAGTTTCACAGATTTCAGTCTCATCATAATCAACATGTCCACTTTCCCAACATCGGTCACTTATCCTTTTTTTTTTTTTTTTTTTAACTTTTCCTTTAATCCTACTAAAAATTCATTCCTTCATAGGAACATCATTGTTAGAGGTAGATACTTGCCGAATTTGTAAAAAATTTAACAACCACATGTCGGTATATTGCATTTATTTACTTGTATTTTGATCATATTTTTATTATTATTTTTTTTAGTTGGATCAACCCAGTTCAATGTTTGTAGAAATTGTATTTTAAAATAATTACTTACTACAGTTGAAAGATGAACAACGACAACTGTTACAGTGTGTCTAAACTTTGAAGAAATGCCAGAAATATTGTTAATTATTTTGGTCATGAAGTAGACACGATGCCATTGCTTGGCGTAAATTGTGGATCTAAACTTAGCCGGAACTAATATAGACCTTCTTTATAAAACATACACAAATAAGGATTTGCTGTTGATAAAGCATGAGTTGCTTATTAGTTAAATCTGTTAAAGCAACAACTAATTGAAAATCTATATAACAAAGAATATGTTTGTAGGTTCTGATCAAAGGATCAGTATTGCCATTCAACTCGGCAATTCTGCCAGTCTTCTGGGCACCTTACCGCAAAGCAACATCTTGTCAGGACGACATTAAATTTATTTATTTATTTAATGTTAATATTTTTAGTTTAGTGTTAATTTCAATTAATACTATATTAAAATAATCATTTTATTAAATTGTATGTAATGTACTTACATTAGTTTATAAAAATACATATTTGTTTATGTATTGGCTTAGGAGTGACTATTCTGTATTTTTAAACTTAATTTAGTAATAAGTTTTTTGTAACCTGTCTGTCTGTAGCAGGTTCAGAATATATATATTTTTTAATGCTCTGCATTATACATTTTTCAATATACATTATATTTAATTACAACCCAACAACATGGATTTGCTAAGACTGGATGTCTCCAATACTTTTATAGCTGCTGGACCACAATCATTTCTTTAACCACCTATGTGGAATAGCTGTTAAATTAATAACAGTCGTTACTTTATCCGTTATAGTCACCCATATACGGAATAGCTGTTAACAGTGGAACTCTTTTGTGTAGGATAGCACACCACTAGACCCAGGCCCATTTAAACAAAACATTTGACCTGACCGAGAAAATTACCCGGGACCACGCAAGGAGGTTGTCGTTATTGTCCTTACACATTGATTACTTATCCACCTTTGTGGATTATTGCTATTAACAGTCGCTTGTGTCTAGGATGGCACACTACTAGACCCAGGCCGATTCACAAAGATTATTTGACACACGGAGGTCATCATTGTCCTTACACATATTTTATTTCAAACTAAACACATATTGGTTATTCTCAATTAGATATAAACTTAAATACCTAATTGGAATAACATTTATTTGTAGCACAATCAATTTTTTTTCTTTATTCGTTTTATATTGGGTAACTTTAGCAATTTAATTCTGGTTAAACGATCCATAATATCGATTCATTTGAATTCATACTTTGGTTCACAAAGGTAACTTTAGCAATTTAATGATGACTTCAGGCAACAAAATTGCCAAAGTCGATTTAATGCTGACTTTTCAGTCCATAATTATGGACTCATAAACAAAGGTACTAAAATATTGTTGGATATTAAGTAGGAGTATAAAATAGAAAAAATAACATTTAGGTTTAGTTAATAAAATAGTAAAAATAACATTTAGGTGACACCATGTATTTAGATATTTTAACTGCTTTTCTCTATTTTCAAATAAACATTGTGTTGTCCTTACAACTATTTGATTCATTGCTAACTCGTCAATAATCAATGGAAAATAATATCTCCTTACACATCATTACAATTGGAAATTTTAATAAACTAAACTATGAATAGTTTTTAGAACAATATTTATGTATGGTATATAGTGCATTAAAGAACAATTAATGTACATACTTTGTTCATGCACGTAAACTTGCTTCTTGTGGTACCATTGTGATTAGTGAAGTAAATTAATGTAAACATATAAAGGCAACCGAGTGTACCTTCGTTAAAGTAGTTATTATAGCACCAATGAATATCAAAATCGTTGGGCATAGCCCAATTACTGTACTTGTCAGGACCGAACAATCATACTAAAATCCTTTGTAATAAACTTAATTTATGTTTTCACCAATGAGTTCAATTAATTCGCTTTCGATGAAATACCATTTTATTTTACAGGGTAGACTGTAAAATAATAATTGAGTAAAGTAGATAAATACCTCCATTTTATATTGAAGGTTTCCTGGTGGCGTAAACTTGTACATGTTATCGAACTGTCTGTCATATTTTGTTGAAATACGCTAAGTATTTACTGCCGTATTTTTTTTTTATCCATTTATTTAGGTACCTATTTTATTTATTTAGGTACCTATTTTATTTGTTTTACTTGTTTATTTCACATTAAATATACAATACATTTTAGTGTACAATCTACACTTCTTACATTTCCATACCCATAATACAAAATGGAAGTTTTGCATTTTTAGCAAAAATCTTAATCACTGGATTGATTTCAAAATGTATTATTATGTAGGTGCTAACACCTACATTATTTCTGTGTAACATAATTTACCTCTAAATGGCCCCCTTGCAAAGCTGGGACGGGCCGCCAGTGTTACATAAACAAGTTTTAGTTTTCTGAATATTGTAATCACAGAGAACAACATCTTAATCGACACATCTATCAATGTTCCGGTCAACCAGAAGCTGTAACAAACTCCACTAGTTAAAATATTTTGTATTTTTAGAACCAGATGAATTATTTAAAAACTGTCCTTCAATTTTTTTTTTTTTTCATTTTGGCGTGTATTTTCTTGCAACTCGGATGGTAGTTTCTTTATGATACTAGTCAACTTTGAACTATTTAGTTAAAATAATTCTTATATTTAGAGACATATCAAGAATATAGTTCCTATAGTTCTTTCTTAAATTTACTTGCACCCTTGTTATTGTTTTAATAGGTACCTATTACTATTTATTTTTATTTTACTCTTAGTTCAAATTTTGTTTTTTTTTTTCATCACGATATTAATCAATCATATGGAAAAAGTACACTATCGATTAACTATCAGTTAATTATAATAATCCCTCGGGTTGGGAACCAGGGAAACATGATTTTTCTAGTTCAGGTACCAACCGACCACAAACCCTGTTCTCGTTGCACTTAGGTACCTTTATTATATAAAATATCGTCACAATGGACAGTTAAGTTAACCTCATATTAAACATGGTTTAGCTTATAGTACGTTGTTCAGAAACGCAATTATTATGGTAATAGATCATCAGATTGACAAAAGTATCTCAGAAATTGAGTATTAGTTATATGACACAAATTGAACTGATTTGATTGTGATGAGAAAATAATTATAATATTCCATTTTCATACCTTTTTATTTCACTCTTTTATCTATTCTGATAATACCAAAGGTATAAAAACTTTAGAAAACAAAAATTCGTGTATCTTTCAAAGGGACACGACGCAAGCTATAAATTTTTATTTCTTTGTTAAATCGTTAAATTAAAAGTAGGTAATTGCTATGTATACTTCGCAATAGCAAAATAATCAATTATAAATATTCTGTCTTGTGACCTGCCGGTAGTGCCAGTCCAGCCAACCTCATGATTTGTATCACTGTAGTTACGTTTTAAACTGAGGTTTTAACCTAAGTATGCATTCATATTTCAAATTATGTACAGAAAGTGCATTGTTAACAGAATAATACTCATTGTATTAAGCGAAAAGCTATTCATAAACAGTTAGGTGCCGCTCATCACAATCAGAGTCATTAAATGTTACGTGAAATCTGTATTTGTCGTTTATTGTTTAATACCTACTTATTAACTTTTTCATATATATCATCACGGCCACTGTATATAAAAAGTCTATTACATACACCCAACCGGACTGGTCGTATCATTTCTATACCTTTCCGTTATCATTTATCATATCAATTTATTCAAAAGTGTAGTTTACCCCTACAGCCACTATGGCCAAGTTATAGATGCGGGAAAATATTGAGATTAATATTTAAATAAAAAGTATTGTTGTTATATTGGTGCCAAGATCCCTTGAGCCATTCATGGTACCAAAGCCAATAAGGTCATTTTGTACCCTTTTCACTAAATTATTGATTATCGAGATGGCTGAATATTCTTTACGATATATTTTCTTAAGATTCTACCCTCGAATAAGATTCTAACGCGGGCGGAAGCCCATGCAGTGATAGGATTATAAAATTAAATTGAATATTCCACCCACTTTCTTTGTTTTTTTTTTTTTAACAAGAGTAATGTACTCACGTTTATCTCGTCGCCAAATGTGCCGTTGGCACTAATATTATACGGCAATTGTCATGCGCCCCTCGACCCGCGCATGAAGTACACCACGGCCTCATAGTTGGTGTTCCTCCGTAGTCCTCGACTAACATTAATATGGATAGAAGTTGGTACAGAACAACTTGATATTAACTATGTGTGGCGACTGCTCGCACTCGGACACCCGACCGCACGCCGAGACGGATATCAATGTAATGTGGCAGAGCTCAATGCGGGTAGCGGGGAACATGACGCTCCGCTGTACGCCACAGTGAACGTATTTCTTTTATATCTGTTGGCCCTCGCCGTGGAATAGCTTGAATAGGTAGCATTGATGACATTTCTGTATCCTGCCGCCATCGCCCGGGTATTATTGTTCCTTCAGCTTCGGCATCGAATGATCCCGGGGGAGTGAACCTTTGACAGGACTCTTGATCTCTTCGCAAGTAGTTATCCATCCATACTATATATACTATACATACTATACTATATATACTATATACTATAATATTATAAATGCGAAAGTTTGGATGTGAGTTTGTGACTTTGTGAGTTTGTGAGGATGTTTGTTACTCAATCACGCAAAATCTACTGGACGGATTTCGATGAAATTTGGTAGAGGTAGATAATGACCTGGAATAGCACATAGGCTACTTTTTATCCCGTAAAAAATGGTTCCCGTGGGCATGGGATACCAATTATAGTAACGCCATCTGTTATTTGACAAAAGAGACGTCATGTCAAAATGACGTTACGTCAACGTCAAAGTGACGTTACGTCAAAGTGACGTTACGTCAAAGTGACGTTACGACAGCCTCCCCACTACTTCCATATAAAATGGGCCGTTGCACCGGCCGGTAGTATGCCCGGATACGTCGAGGTGTGCCGACCGCTGCTGAGTGCACGGACTAATGGCACTCTGCTCAAACTTCTATATATTATGTGTGTGAAGAAACATCAGTGAGTTGGTTGTGCTGTACATTGCGTGCGGAGGCGGGGCGCGCAACATAGCCGTATGAGGTAAACTACATTTTTCCATTACATCTAATTTGTCATTACATGGCGCTTTAATTAAATACTTGCCTTTAGTTCTCACAGCCTGCCACGAGATGGCACTTTACCGCGGACAAGTTCTTTCAATATTTTTTCCTGAAGAATGTTTTTTCGAGTAATCCATACTAATATTATAAATGCGAAAGTTTGGATGTGAGTTTGTGAGGATTTTTGTTACTCAATCACGCAAGATAATAACCTGGAATAGCACATAGGCTACTTTTTATCCCGTAAAAAATGGTTCCCGTGGGCATGGGATACCAATTATAGTAACGCCATCTATTATTTATAAAATAAACGTCATGTCAAAATGACGTTACGTCAACGTGACGTTACGTCAAAGTGACGTTACGACAGCCTCCCCACTACTTCCATATAAAATGGGCCGTTGCACAGGGCGGCCGGCAGTATGCCCGGATACGTCGAGGTGTGTGGACCGCTGCTGAGTGCACGGACTAATGGCACTCTGCTCAAACTTCAATATATATTATGTGTGTGAAGGAACATCAGTGTGTTTGTTGTGATGTACATTGCGTGCGGAGGCGGGGCGCGCAACATAGCCGTATGAGGTACACTAATTTTTTTCCATTACATCTAAATTGTCATTAGATGGCGCTTTTATAGTACTTGCCTTTAGTTCTCACGGCCTGCCACGAGATGGCACTTTACCGCGGACAAGTTCTTTCAATATTTTTTTGGCGAAGAATGTTCTTTCGAGTAATATTTTTATAAATGTTTATGTATACCATATAGTGTAGCGAAAACAAAAGCGCCATAGAATAGTACCTAAGTAGTACTAACGTACATATCGGTCACTCACCGCCCCGCAATCATTTCAAATACCGCACCCCACCCCGCCCAGCACTTCGCTGTAGACATCACTGACACGGTTTAAGCGCGATTGGTCCAAAGTTCCAAAAAATGTCCAATTCGCGGTTGGTTCAATTCGCAGTTGGTCCAATACGCGATTGGTCTAAAAATAAACAATGTTTCCGAAATTGTAAATTTTTTAAGTGTTAAACTTTGTATATTGAGAAGCTAAGATCGCATGTAGTAGTAGTTAGATGTAGGTTATTTTTTTTTAAGACCGCCCGGAAAGACTTTGAGGGCGGAAACGAAGTTAGGTTTAGGTAATTTTTTTTTATTACTGCCTGGAAAGACTTGAAGGCAGAAAATAAGTTAGGTACAGGTTACTTTTTATGACCTGTTGGCACGTGTTTTTATTATTTTATATCTTTATCACTTTATCTATCTATACGCTGTATGGTAACAATGAAATTTTCGCGCCATTTTGATTGAAAATCACGACACGCACGCAAGCAGCCTTACTAAATTTCATGCACACATATATATGCGAGTGTATAAACGGTAAATACCGTTTATGTGTCGCCTATGAATTTGTAATTTTGCCTATTTGCTATTTTACCCATTTTTCAACTCGCTCCATCGTGAATAAATTGCTAACTCGCGCTCAAGCAACAATTTCACAGGGGCGGGATAATGATTAATCCTTTTTTCCGCGGGCGAAGCCGCGGGTAACAGCTAGTATAAGTATATAGTAGTTAACACGACTTTTGTAGCTATTTCTGGTTCCAATAGTATGGGCTTCCTCAATACTCTAAACACAGAACTTAAAATGAGAAAGGCATTCTCCACAACTCTCCTTGCTCTAGACAGACAGTAAAGATCCTTTCCATTGAACCTCGATCTGGAGTACCTTCATAAGGTTTCATTGTGTACTCATTCAATGCAAATGCTTTATCGCCCAAAATAAAATACGGCACTGCAGTTTCACAAGGCATTTGTAAGATTTCTGGCGGAGGAATATTAAGTTCCCGTCTTTCGAGTTTTTTATATAAATTGGTATTTTTAAACACACCGCCATCTGATATACGACCTTTGCTACCAACATCTACGTACAGGAATTTATAATTGGCGTCAACTAAAGCAAATAGGACTATACTGGGAAACAATTTGTAACAATCGAAATCATTGCCACTATTTATAGGCGACTGTAATATAACATGTTTCCCATCCATTGCTGCAATAGCATGCGGAAAATTCCATTTTGTCTCAAATTCTCTTGCTGTATTAAGCCACTCTTCTTCGGATGATGGTATCTGTAATTAAAATTATGATTTTTTACCTTTCAGAATGCAGGTCAAAGTGAAATTCAAAATGATGGAAGTCAAAGTGAAACTCGAAATGATGGCAGTCAAAGTGGAACTCAAAATGGTGGCAGTCAAAGTGAAACTCAAAATGGTGGCAGTCAAAGTCAAGTCGGCAATGAAAATACATTTTATTTTTATTTTATTTTATTTATTATGGTATACACAACAGGTAACAATCTTTACAATATTCAGTAGAAAATAAGTTAATATTAAGAGCTAGACTGGCACCCAAAAACGTGCATACACAGCATGACAACTAAATGTAAACAAAGTAATAACACAAAATATACAAAGCCAAAATAACATTATTCCAAAGTATAGTTGACAGAAAACAGTTGAGCTAAAATAGGTACTACCTATATGTTATACTTACAATTACAACAAAACCTATAAAAATTTAAATTGTGACAAACCATTGACAAACAGCACAAAAATATACTATTAGGTAATAACAATAATAAACAGCACAACAATAAAAGGTGTTGAAAAGGTGTTGAAAAGTCAGTGGAGGATACGCTTGACTTGATTCTTAAAAGAGTTAGTGCGGGTATCCGCAAAAATGTCTATTGCTTCTTTAGCCAAATATAGCTCATTGTACAAACGACACATACGGACAACAGGATTATAATACGATGTGTTATTTTTATAGATCGCTAATACAAAAACATTTCGTCGAGTACGAGTAAGGTGTCTGGTGTTGAAATTCAGAAGTGATAGTAGATAAGAGGAGTCAATCTTAAAATGTATAATTTTATGGAGATAAATGAGATCCTGTTGCTTACGGCGACATTCTAATGATGATACATGAAAATGACATAATTTGTCGACGTAAGAAGATAGTCGCCGACTACAACCAGTCCTGAAGCACAATATTCTCATAAATTTCCTTTGTACACTCTCAATCCTGTCTGAGTGTACTTGGTAATTCGGAGACCATATAACTGAACAGTATTCGAGACAAGTCCTAACCAAACTATAATAAAGGTACATTAATGTGGCAGGTTTTTAAAATGTTGCGTAGCCCTCGCTACAAACCCAAGCATCTGGAACCCCTTGGCAGTGATGGCGTCATAGTGATCCCTGAAGGTCAATGTTTCGTCAAACAATACGCCTAAATCCCTGACTACCGATGACCTCTTCAAACTATCGGAACCAATGCTATAATTAAACAAGATTTTGTGTATCTTCTTTTTTGTAAATGAGATAACATAACACTTATTAATGCTTAAATGCATATTGTTCTTATGACACCAGTCATTTAACGAATGCAGATCATTTTGAAGGGCAAGACAGTCAGCATTATCCTTAATAGTATTAAATATTTTTAAATCGTCCGCATATAGAAGACACGGACAATGTAGACGATCAACAAGATCATCTATGAACGCCAAAAACAGAAGGGGGCCCAGATGAGAGCCCTGAGGTACGCCAGAAGTAACATTGACCGGTGCAGATGTGTACCCTTTTAATGTGACCAATTGAGATCTCCTGTCTAGATAAGAAGAGACCCACCTTAGCAGATTGCCATGGAAACCAAAGTAAGTAAATACAGTTCAAGAAACCAGAAATGAAAATACGAGAGCAAAGAAGAGAACTAAAAGAACTGAGCCAGATGAACTGATAATGTTATATCAGAAGCCTTAACACTTTTACAACAGTGTGCAAGTGATAGTGCTGCTTCGGAAAAACATGACTCCTACGATGTTTATGGGCAATATGTCGCAAATGAGTTGCAAAAATATGATGCTTTTACATTAGCACATGTAAAGCATGCTATAAATAAAATAATTTTCGAAGCCGATATGGGAGCATACCAATCATACACTGGTTATTATACTCAATCATACAGTGGACTAAACAGTTCCAATTATACGTCTTGTCCTTCTTCCTCACTAATGCCTCCTACATCACCGATGCCTCCTATCTCACCGATGCCTCCTACCTCACCGATGCCTCCTACCTCATCGATGCCTCCTACCTCACCGATGCCTCCTACCTCACCGATGCCTCCCCCTCCTCCGCCTCCACGTCCTCATTGTTAAATACTTGTTTAATTAAGCGTTTTATGTTAGCTGTCTTTTTGTCTATTTCTGTTATGTTGTAATAATTAATAAAAACGTACGAAAAATTAAATAAAATAATTTTATTTTACCTTAACATAATCCTTTAGCACCTCGATTAATGCATCACAAACTTCAGGAACGATTACTGATATTCTTTGTTTTGACATACGAAACAGATACTGCAAACTGGTATAAGAATCTCCCGTGGCCAAAAATCTTAACGTAACCAACAATCTTTCCCTCGCGGTTATTGCTTCTCGAAAATTTGTGTCCTTCTTGCTTATTTTGGCGTTTATAAGAGAGTACAAATTTTCAAATTCAATTTTATTAATTCTAGTGAAATTGCTTTCTGCATCATCAAAGCACAACTCTTTAAATAATCTGTTCCCAGCTTGTAATCTGTTTTTGTATATCGTTTTTATCCAAAAACGTTTTGGTTTTTTTCTTTTCTTTTTTTGTACAAGTTGATGAATCATTATAAAGGCAGTGGTGGCGATAGCCTTCCGAACGCACGGCCACATGACAATCTTGATCTGAACTGAATATGCGCTATGCTCGCGTGGCTTCTGTTCGACTTGTGAGTCACCACTGAGCGTTCGTTTGGCTCAGCCTCGCTCCGGCTCGGCTTTGCCGCGCGGCAGTCTCATGCATACTAAATTACAGAACGAGGCTGCCTCGCGCGGCAAATGTTGCGAGGCAAACGTCCGAGGCTGCCGCGCGAAGCTGCTCGCTCAGTCAGTACGCGGCTAATTACCATGAATAGTGATGTGCAGTGTTTGTTTACATGG
>JAEMBS010000618.1:0-18529 GCA_018467065.1 Ephestia elutella
CCGCCCTAAAAAGATTTTTTTTTCATGATTTTATTCTACATTTCTATCCGCGTAATTAATATGTATATCTATACCAAATTACAACTTGATAGCATTAATAGTCTCTGAGCTAAGTCACGGACAGACGGACGGACAGCCAAACGGACAGACATGACGAAACTATAAGGGTTCCATGTTTACTTCGGAACCCTAAAAATACTATTATTTATTCATCAGACCATAAAAGACAGCCAATAACTAAGTAAAGTACAAATTCTGTATATTTTGCTTATAAAACCAAATTAATATGTCAACAAAAGGATGAGAAACTAGACTACTGTAAAAGTTCCTAGGCACCTCCGCGTACCATGTCCGATTTTTTTCAGAAACATCTATGATAACTTTATATATTAAAGTATATATTTTTAAAAAGCTAGATAAATATCCTTTAATATAGTATTTTTTTATTTGCACAAAATTCAGGATTTTCAAAAATATTGACAGTTGAATAAAAAAAATAACAAACCGATTTTGATATTTTCGTCAATATTTTCCTTTTTCTATTAAACTATATACTAAATGTCTCAAAAATGAATTCCTCATGCCTGATTTACTAGAAAATGACACCAAACTCGAGGTGGTAGGTAAATAGAAGCTGATATGATTTTTTAACTAAAGCGCGGCGGCGTGTACCTTTGAATGCCCCCCCTACCTACCCACCAGGGGGGGGTGTATGGCTACCGGGCTAAATTAGCTTAACTTCATGTATATAACACCTGTGCCAAGTGAATTCTTCCGATACCATAATTTGCACGTCATGACACTACTTCCCGGGCTATGAAGGAGTTTCTGACTCGAGACATTAACTGATGTGATGATGTCACAAACATTTTGTTCACGTCTTCGCTTCTATACGTAGTAGTTGTATTTCGATGCTTATCACCATTTTTTGTTTTACAGCTTCAAAACTAGTTCCTCAAAATAATATAATTGAAACTTCAATTTTCAAAATCATCTATACACATTGAATTATAAATAAATATAGAAGTGTAACTCTCATACAACGAACGCTCAAATCTTGGTTCCATTTACGCAAACAAATGTACTTAAATACAACAAGACACTCACACATTCTCATAGAAAAAGCTAGTACACGATTGGGCGCGTCAAGGTCACGGGGCGGGGTCAACACACCGCGGCAGCCGGCTACCGCTCAAACAAACGGCCAAGCCGCTTGGCGTTTGAATCTCGGCACAGAATTAATATAAGTACTACGTAGTCTCGGCAAAGGAAAGAAAGGTAATTCCGCTGTTCTTCATATCTGTCTGATTTCTACACCACTTTACGACACACGATGGCCTATTTTTGCTAATTAAACTTGCGAAATTACTCGATGATACGTACAATTGACACTTATGCGTTAGGTACAAGTACAACCGTTGAACTCGCTGCGCCACGGCGAAGTGAGGCGAAGTGAGGTTTCTATTTTACGCCCCGCCCACCTAGGTTCCTATTTCGTGGAACCATTTTTTTGGCGTTGTTAGAGTTCTATGGTATATTAGTTTGTTGTCTATACATATTGTGGCGTCCGCCATCTACCGAGCGAATGCAGCAACTCAGCGACTCCACAGAATCTCGGCGACAACGGCAAGCAAGCACTAATTCCCAATAATCGACGCAAGATGGCGGCACAGTCTACGCGACATTAAATATCGACAGATAATTACAAATAACAATGATTGTACGAATGATCTCCAACCACCAATGACTTCGCAACATTGCAAAAAGACTACAGATCAGACTCCACTCAATCTCCATATGACACCACGCAAAATCATCAACAAAAACGGAAAAATCCTAAATCGCACTATCAGAATTTCCAAGGCAACTCGCCACATATTCGAACTGCAACGCAACATCGTCGGAGCCTCGGCTCCCCAGGCCTAACACCTAGCCTGGCGGGAAGATCTTCCCTTTGTGGCGGTTGAGCATAACACCTTCTCCCGCTACAGTGGTCCATTCCTTATTCCATTCCATTCTACACCTTCTGATCTGAGGTTTCATTTCACACACCTCAAAGTAGCGACCATCTCTTCGCTAAAGTGGATCTTCCCATCGTTTAATAGGTTTTCGGGGACGCTGATCTTAAAATAAATGTTATTTTGGTCATCAGCATCCCCAAAAACCCATAAAACGATACCCATATTGTAAAATAAAATAAAAAACTGTCCTCCATCTTGGATCTCAAAATAAATGTTATTTTCGTCATCAGCGTCCCCAAAAACCTAAAAAATGATACCCATATTGTAAGATAAAATAAAAAATTGTCCGCCATCTTGGATCTCAAAATAAATGTTATTTTCGTCATCAGCGTCCCCAAAAACCTAGAAAACGATACCCATATTGTAAAATAAAATAAAAAACTGTCCTCCATCTTGGATCTCAAAATAAATGTTATTTTCGTCATCAGTGTCCCCAAAAACCCATATAACCATACCCATATTGTAAACTTGAAAAAAAAGTTGTCCGCCATCTTGGATCTCAAAATAAATGTTATTTTTGTCATTAGCGCACCGAAAAACCTATAAAAACATACCCATATTGTAAAATTGAAAAAAAAAGTTGTCCGCCATCTTGGATCTCAAAAAAAATGTTATTTTCGTAATCAGCGCACTGAAAAACTTATGAAACGATATACATATCGCAAAATTAAAAAAAAAGTTGTCCGCCATCTTGGATCTTGATTTAGATTTATTTTGATTTTTATGATTTCGATTTCTATGATTTCGATTTATTACGATTTCTATGATTGCGATTTATTACGATTTCTATTTCATCAAAAATTGTCGGCCATCATTCATGAGTAAGAAAATGGTACCTATATAAATTTTAAAAAAGATTAAAAGTAATAAATATGTAACTCTGATCTACATTACTCTCTGCTGTCTGTGAATACATGAACACGCGAAAATTAAATGCCTCCCGAGCAGCAGAGCGACGTGGATTCCCCTTGACTCTTACCGGCAGACTGATTTTTCGTGGGCTTGGAACTCGTATATATTGAGCGATGGCATTGCCATACAAAAAATGTATGGGGAATTTCTTAGTGAATTGTTACGATATATAATATTTTTTTCGAGTTATTTTTCAAAAAATCTAAAACGAGCAACTTGTAGCTAGTTTAATAAACTCGGGATTTAACATTATGTAGAAATTATAATTTGTGTTTTACATAATGATTTCGTTAAAGCCGTGAACCTTGTTTTTCGTATTTTTCGTGTTTTCTGGAAGGTATTTACGCAAAAATAAAAGGCAAAATATGTTTATCTGTCTCGTATAAGTAGTAGCAGTTATTTGAGAAGCCTATAGTACTATTTTTATTATCAATAATGATCTAGTTTTGGCACCAGGGTCAATTCAGTAACGCCTGTTTTTGGCTAAAAACGTGTGATGCAGGCTTAAGTATTTTTGACTGAAATGGATAGAGGGACACTTAAAAAGAACAATAGAAAGCTAAAATTTTTTTTTGAATTTCTTGTCTTTCTGTCTGTCTGTATGTATGTACGCGTTTCACGCAAAAACTACTGGACGGATTTGAATGAAACCTTTTTTTTTGAATAGCTATTAAGCCTGGGTAATATATCCATACTAATCCATACTAATATTATAAATGCGAAAGTTTGGATGTGAGTTTGTGAGTTTGTGAATTTGTGAGTTTGTGAGTTTGTGAGTTTGTGAGTTTGTGAGGATGTTTGTTACTCAATCACGCAAAATCTACTGGACGGATTTCGATGAAATTTAGTACAGAGGTAGATAATGACCTGGAATAGCACATAGGCTACTTTTTATCCCGGGAAAAAGCACTGTTCCCGTGGGAAATTCACGCGGGCGAAGCCGCGGGCAAAAGCTAGTAGGCTATAATTGATTTTGAAAACTGGAATACCTGATGAAGAACCTTAACAGAACAGCTAAACTATAAGAAATATGGAAATGGTGCCTTAAGACGAGGTCCAACCTGAGCTGCAAAAAACAAAATTCATATGCGCTTAATCGCGCCGTGTGGGCGTTGCAATAAGATAGTTTTTTGCACAACACAATGTTCTACTTTCGTTGGCAGGATCGAACAGATTTTGTACCGATTTAGCAACTATTTCTCAAATATCTTTAAAAATATTAGTCCAAAAACAAAAGTGCTCGTTTAAAACTTTAATATAGTATATATATTAACTAATTATATAAAAATATATTTATGTTATCGCTGAAAATTGTAAGTTCCATGACTTGAAAGCTGAAATTTTTTCTAAATTTTCGGTGCCTTTATGAATTAATTAAGCCGAAAATATGTATTTTTATTAAAAAGTACACGATTGAAACCTTAATAAACATCATAATCTATATCCTGTATTATTTTTCCACTTCGTAATTAAACTCTAATTAGGAAAATTTCTTCATGAAAAATTACAATTTTTTCGAATGTGTGCTACGACATGGCCTTAAGTCGTTCAACCTGATGAGCATTTTCTGCTGACGTATAAAAATTGAAGATCTGGAACATCCGATGAAGAACTGCAAGAGACCTGCTACACTATAACATATATGGAAATGGCGCCTTAGTAAAAGTCGTTCAACCTAATGAGCATTTTCTGCTGACGTATAAAAATTGAAGATCTGGAACATCTGATGAAAAGCTCCAAGAGACCAGCTACACTATAACATATATGGAAATGGTGCCTTAGCAAAAATCGTTCAACCTGATGAGCATTTTCTGCTGACGTATAAAAAATTAAGATCTGGAACATCTGAAACAGTTTGGAACATAAAAAGACTTTTCATCTAAGCGAAACTCACGCGGGCGAAGTCGCGGGCAACAGCTAGTAGATCATAATTCTTTTATCATGAAAATGGCCACCGCACGATTTGGTGCGACTGCGCCAAATGACAGCGACCGGTCATTTACACCAATCAGAGAGGATTGAGAGAGGGCCATTTATTTTTTTTATTTTTTTTTTACTTTAATACAAAAAAGTAAAAGGCGGACTTAAAGCCTAGGGCTTTTTCTACCAGTCAACCAACTGGGTGATAAAGAATCAGTAACGTGTAGCACTATTGGATTCATGTATATGAGTTATAAAATTAGAAGCCAAAAGAATTACTATTTGTTGCCGTATATCAATATTTTAGAAGTTTATTGCTTGAATGCATATTAAAAATTTAGATGCTAATAAATAATCGCCGTGCTGAGTTATATTTAGAGTGGCTTACTATAAGATAAATAGTGGCTAAGATCGTTTTATTCAGATGCGCGTCGATTGTGGCTGACTTAGTAATTTAGAAAGCAATTTATTTATTTAGAGGTTGTTAATGCTAATTAAAAGAAGTCAGTTTAATTAGTACCCATTGAAAATTGAAGTTTCAATTATATTATTTTGAGGAGCTAGTTTTGAAGCTGTAAAACATAAAATGGTGATAAGTTGTAAAATCTGTGGATGAGTTATTAAATTAGGTGGCAATTTATAAATTGGAAAGACAAGTAAAAATAATTGGTGATCTTTAATTGACGCTTACTTTAAAATATTTAGTGGGTGTTGTAAAAAAGACAAATTAGTATATTAGAGGCTAAATCATTATCCCGTTGCTTAGTTATAAAAAGAGAAGATTGATCACGGGGCCAAATAAAAATTCTGTGGCTAGATTTATTATTTCTCATTTTATTTTAAATTTATTTATTTTATTGCATGATATACATGAACTGCTTACTACCATTTTAAAAATATTATGTAAAATTTGCACGCTATTTTTAATGGCTAAATAAGATTACTGGGTAATTCTATTCTACTGCAAAAAAAGTGTGCAATTCAAAAAAACATGCAAAAATAAATTTCAATCTCGGTTTCTTTTTTTATTAAATATGAGAAATAGATGTCTTTTGTCTTCTGGTTTATTAATAAAAGGTGTTAGAACGAAAATTCATATTTATTAATTTTTTTGAAAATGCAAATATCACGTTCTGTTATCTGTGCATTTCAAAGGTATCCACATTGCGATACCAAAAAAAAATATAAAGTTTGAGTTTAGGGAATTCTTTATATCACAAATATGGCGTTATTATAATCTAATTCATGATACTGCCAACAAAATAAATGCCGATGCCATTTAACAATACTTTTTACGCGATTCTACTTTTGTTACAAATTTGTAATCATTTCTGTGATCCTAGCTAATTTCGTAAATAAAAGCTATTAACATTTTACTTATGGGTAAAATTTTATGCGGTGACAATACTACATTATCTGTTATTTTTGGCACGACTGCAAAGTAAACGGGGCTTGCATTTGTTTTGTGACAAAAAACTATTTTGTTTGTAATAATTGGTATGTAAAAGTTTGTGTGTCATCTCTGTTCAAGCTGCAAAAAGGTAAGTTTAAAAAAATCTCAAACAATTATACGCGGGCGGCATTGATTTCAATGTTTATTCATGTACATATTAGGTTAAACAGGTAATAACTCTACTTTAAATCCGATTGAGCGGGTATTTCAAAATTTTATCATTTCTGTGATCGTCACGTCCTGTTATGATATATATATATATATTTTAATTTAAGTATCGTTCATGGTTTAATTGACAATATATTAAATAAAAAATAGTAAATTTATGATTTTTTCATATAAAAAGTTTTCATTTATATAAATAAACCTCGATAACAGAAGTGATCGTGTGATCACAGGATTGATTAATTGATAGTTTCCGCTGCAGTTTGGCTCCTCACACTCGAAAAAAAGAAAGAAAATAATGAAGCAAAACGTACAATTAGTTAAGAACAAGTAAAGCAAGCTATGAGATGGCACCAACAAAAGTTGACACAAGAAAAACTTGAAGAAAGGACCGGGAAAGTGTGACACAGTCAAAGGATAACGTATGTGACATCATTTCTGTGATCAAAATTTTAGAATTTTTATTATTTTTGATACATTAGTTTGATTTTGATTTACTTTGTTTTTGTTAATTTGCCTTTGGTATCAATATTTTAAAATAATAATAATTTGTTTTTAACGTTGCTAAGAACCACTTACATACAAAATCATCATATCTGTTATGTACAGCATCATTCCTGTTAGCCGCTTATTTTAAATTTTGGTCATTTTCTCGGAAACTATTGCGTAACGATCTCTGTTTGTAATTTTTACAATCATTGTTTTTATTGTTTAATAAAATAAAGCCAAAATAATTAAAGAATCATGAGAATTTTATTTATTTATTTTTCTTCTTAAAAAGTAGAATGACCCTACTACTCATTTCTATATTTTCATCTATTAGGCGAGGCATTTTAATTTTTTTTACCGACAAATTCCTACAACCATGATTCTTATACTTAACATTATTTTGATGTTTTTAGACATCCTTATATAAAAAAAAGAATTTAGATGATCCGATATGAAATGGGAGGGGTAAATAAACTATACTGAATTGCTCGTAAACAAAAAAGTTTTCAATAGAGATTACTGTTCACAATTAATTAATAAGACTTCATGTGTTAGAAGTAAGAAGAAAGAAACCATTGTTCCTGCTTGCGGGGACCGGTGCGCGGGAGGCAGGTGACTGGCTATTCATTCGGGACGGCGTTCGGAATTCGTAGGACGTGTGCGTTGGCGTGGCGTTGCGCTCTTATTTTGTTTACTTACTTACGGTGCCATTAAAATTATTAGTAGTTATTTGCGTTTTTTTTCATTTCACTTCTGGTCACCTAACTGTAAATAAAAGTTGGCCGGTTTATAATAAGGCTTTCTAGTCATTAAATGTATTTTTAACGTTATAAATGTCAATATGGTTTTTATATAATTACAGGAAATCGGGTTCATAAACATGAGTCGTTTTTTAAAATTAAGATTGAATAATTCACATTACGTACGTTTTATACAATTTTCTCGACTGTAGAATAAAAAAAAAAATTAAAAGTTAATAAAAGAAAAACTGCTGTAGTCACCCTTATAAAAATTGAGGATATAGTTCATTACAATAGTATACGAATAATATATAAAAGTCACCATTGCTGGATTTTTTGTTTTTGTACAGGATGTTTTTAAAGTATAAAAATTACAACTCATTAAAAAATCCATTTCGGATTGTTATTTATTGGTGATTTTTTAAATCAAGCTTTTATTATTCGTAAGGAAACATGTAACAAAAAATCACCCTGGTAGGATTTTTTGTTTGAGAGTTATAACAATATGAGTCTTATAATAGCGTTTAAAAAAAAACGGCGGTGGTGATTTTTTTTACACTTAAATTTGCAGTTGTAATATCATAATCTATGTAGTTTATAAAAATCACCATCGTAGGATTTAATGTGACCACCTCCATACAACTGAAAATTCACAGCCCCGACTACTATGTATTGTAAGTACATTGACCCTGACTACTATGTATTGTAAGTACATTGACATTGAATCTGGGGCCGGGCTGCAGGCTACCAGAGGGGTCACAGGTCGTGGATAGTGAACGGCCATTAGATATTAATGGCTAGCCGTGAATAATCCCTAGCGGAAGGGAAAATAAGCGGTCCCCAACCATGCATGCCAGAGAAGGTCACTCTGCAATCAAACCAATCCCCTCCAGCGGGCTACCCGGACATATTCTGGTACTAGGTCGCTGGAGGTCGGCGGTGTCGGGATAGCAGGACGCCGGCGTATCCAGTCGGTGATGGCGTAGGTTTGCTCTGTAGCACTCCTACAAAATCACCTTCTGCTAGGGGCGACCCAAGCAATATGGAAGCGGAACCTACAAGAGAACTACCCCAGGAGGGTACCGGCGTCGACTTGTCCGCCGGAGAATCCCTCCCGTAGAATCTGCGCGACCCAGTGGTGGACGCGTAGAGGCTGCGGGCTGCCCCTCGTATTCTGGGGGGGGCAAAGTTTCGCGGAAAGAAGAAGAAGAAGAAGAAGGTTGGACCAAAGTGTCCAAAAAAGGACGGACTGTATCGGAAACGCTACAGACGTCCGTTGAGAAACTCTCACTACGAGAGGAAAGAGACCGCAGAGGACCATCCTCAGCCAGGCTATCCGCTCCGGTATTACCGGAGAAGGATCGGGGAGGCAAGGAGAGGTTATCTCGGTCAAAGATAAGAAAACTAAAAAAGAGAAACGCGGAAGCTCACGCAGCGACCAACAAGCGACCGACTACCTCGGCCCCGAGCCTTGAGGTTGTCGCGGAAGGCAGTAGCTCGCGCAAGCTGAAGCGCCAAGGCACAGACCCGGATGAAGGACCGTCCCAGCAACTTCCGGCGAAACGACCGAACCGAGGGCATGGTCGCACGGAGGGACCACGCTGCTCCGCTAAGGAGCAGAGTGATCTCGCCGTGATGATACACCGAAGCGACGGGGTTTCGCTTGAAGAGGCGGAGGCGTCCTCCATCAGGAAGAAACTGACGGAGCATATACAGACCGCGGTGCGTGCCAAGGTCGGGGGCCGGAAGCTGGCGTTCGCCACCTCGGGCTTGGTGTCGGAAGGGTTCTTCCTTGTGACACCCATGACCGAGGAGGCGAAGGGCTGGCTCCTGGGCCTAGACTTTGGCAGGCTCGGCGAGGTCTGTCTTAAAGTAAGTCCTCTGGACAGAGAAAGGGCTTCGATTTGGTTGCCCGGCCAAGAGGACGAGATTCCGTCTGACCCACTCGAATTGCTAGTGGGTCAGAACGATTATAAGGAGCACCTGATGATCCCGGAGTGGTCCCTGATCCACAAGGAGCGTTTTGCCCTGGGCACGCGACTGGTGGTCGGGATACCTCCGGACATCGTCAAGGACCATGTGTGGCTAAATTTCCAGGCCACACAGGTTCAGGTGCGACTTATAAAGTCCTCGGCTAGGGCAAGCACATCGAAGGAGAGTGCCCCTCCGGCAAAAGAAGGATCTGGACTGAAAGCCAGAGACATAGACGTACAGACGGACGAGCACTCGTGCTCCTGCAGTTGCGGTGGCAGGCAGCCGATTGCCGGTAAAGGATCTGACCAGCTGATGGGTACCTATAAGGCGGTCCCAGGAAGCGGTCGAAAGCCTGACCAGGCGATTGGCAGCCTTACGCCACAAAGTTCCCGTCCTAATGAAGACCGGGAGTCGCGGCAGCTGCCTCCTCTTGATATGGACTTCGAGGAGTCCCGTATACTGGAGGAGGATCTGCTAGACGACCCTGAGTCTAATTAGAACGGGACATAGCATATTTGGTGTGTGTTCTTCTAACACACACACACACACACACTACACAATGGGTCACACCATAAATAAAAAACACACAAACACTTTAAAAATTCTTCAAGTAAACCTTCACCACTGCCGAGAGGCTATGACAGAACTTAACCGGTATGTGGTTGAGAAGGGTATAGACATCGCCCTGATACAAGAGCCATACGTGGCCAACAAACGTGTGGTTGGCCTCGGCTCCCTGGGAGGGAAACTCTTCTATCACAACGATGGTGAGCAACCCCCCCCGGACGTGCATTTTTGCAAGTAACAGGGTCAGATCGCTAGGACTAATAGAAACTCTATGTTACAGAGACCTTGTTACAGTGGAAATTACTGTGGAAAGGGAAAAGAACAAGAAATCAAGAGTGGCGCTTGCTTCGGCTTACTTACCCAGTGAGACCGATTATAAACCGCCATCCCAGGAGCTAGAAGAGGTGATAAGGATGTACAAAGGTAAGGACACCCAGATTGTTGTAGGCCTTGATGCCAACGCCCACCACTTGGCCTGGGGCAGCACGGACTGCAACAAGAAGGGAGATCTGCTTTTGGATTTTATTGTTGCCTCTGATCTAGAAATTTTAAATATAGGAAATGTGGCCACTTTTGTCACACGCGCACGCGAGGAGGTGCTTGACATCACCATATCGACACGCGAAATTAGTACCTTTGTCAGGAATTGGACAGTCGATGAATCCGACGCTTTTTCGGACCATCGCCGAATAACGTTCAATATAGACTGTGTATGTGATAGTGTTACAATAAGGAATGCCAGGAAAACGAACTGGGACATCTTCGAAAACGAAATGAAAAAATGGGTCCCGGGGGAAACAATGGCTCTCAGAAGCAAAGAAGATCTAGACAAAGAAGCTGAAAGACTTAATAATGCCCTGAAAGAGGCATTCCACAAGGCTTGTCCATTGACGGTGATCAAACCAGGCAAGGGACAACCATGGTGGAACAAGTCACTGCAAAAAGCCAGGAAAAGAACCAAGCGAGCTCTCAGAGTTGCCCTAAAGAACAAGGATGACAATGAGAGCTGGGAGAGGTATAGACAAGATAGAAACACATTTAAATATGACTGTCGTAAAGAAGACAGGGGAAGCTGGAAAGTATATAGTGGGGAAATCTCCAGCTACCCTGAAGCAGCAAGACTGGTGAAAGTACTCACCAAGGATAGAAGCAGCCAACTAGGTAGCATTAGGAAGGATAAAGTTCTAATCACTAACCCAAAAGAAATCTTAGAGAACATGATGGACACGCATTTTCCTGAATGCGTGGACTTCGTCGATGAAGAAATGACCACGGTGACCTACTCCGGAGGTGCTACAGCGGTCATAACAAGAGAATGGATAGAATGGAGTGTGGAGTCCTTCCAACCCTACAAATCACCTGGGCCGGACGGGATTATCCCGAAAATGCTCCAAATAGCACTGAAGTATATTATAGAAGACCTACTGAAACTGTTTTCAAGCAGTATCGGTACCAACTACATACCAAAACGTTGGAGAGAGGTAAGAGCAGTCTTCATTCCAAAGCCAGGAAAAAGCTCGTACCAAGAAATGAAATCTTTCAGGTGCTTAAGCCTTTCCTCCTTTATGTTAAAGACAATAGAGAAAATTTTAGACAAACAAATAAGAACTGAAATAGAAAAGACCTCAAATCCACTACATGGAAATCAACATGCATATATGGAAGGCAAATCTACGGAGACTGCCCTCCATAGCATAGTGACACGGATTCAGAGATCAATTAGCGAATCGGAATATGCCCTCGGGTGTTTCTTCGATGTGGAAGGAGCATTCGATAAAGCAACCCCGGAATCAATAGAACAAGCTCTTGAACGAGAGGGTATAGACAAACAGATTTCAGGATGGATAAAAAACATGCTGAAACATAGATCAATCACTGCGGAGCTAGCAAACACCACACATACAATAAGAGCAAAGAGGGGTTTCCCACAAGGTGGTTGTCTTTCGCCCCTCCTGTGGTGTCTGCTTATAGATGAACTTATCCAAAAACTAAACAAACTGCACATATACACACAAGTATATTCAGACGACGGTGCACTTCTAGTATCAGGAAAAGTTCTTAGTGTCATAAGAGATATTATGAATAGAGGATTAAAAGTAACCCTAGAATGGTGTAGAAGCAAGGGACTAAACTTGAATCCAAATAAAACCAAGCTCGTTTTATTTACCACCAAAAGGAACAAGTCGTTACCTGCTCCTATCCAAATCAATAACACCAATCTAGAGATGGTAAGAGAAATCAAGTATCTGGGTGTTATCATAGACGACACACTTACCTTCAAGTCTCACATCGTGGACACTTGCGCAAAGGCGAAAGTGGCCATGATGCAGTGCCGAAAGAGCGATAGGAAGAACCTGGGGAATGAAACCCGAAATATTCATATGGGTATACAAGGCAATAATAATGCCAAGAATTCTTCACGGTGCCATAGTGTGGTGGCATAAAGCTGCTCAAAGTACCAACAAAAGGGAACTAGACAAGGTCCAAAGACTGGCTGGACTGATGGTATCGGGGGTGATGAAATCAACCCCGACGGCGTCACTAGAAATGGCCCTCGGTCTAAATCCATTGGACATAGAAATAAAAAGGAGGGCAACAGAGCAATGGTTTCGACTAAAAAGCCATAAACTCTGGAAAGGGATACACACAGACAAAGGTCACGTGGAAATAGAACGCGAATATATAGGTAACCTGTCAATGATCCTAGCAAATAATGATCTCATCAGGAAAGCAAGGATCTTTGACAAAAAGTACAAGATACACATAGGTACCAGAGAAGACTGGAAAGTCGCAGATGAGGCGGGCATTGTCACGACAACCTGTTTCACTGATGGCTCCAGGAAAGAATCTACAAAGCTATCTGGCTCCGGTATACTGATCACACATCAGGACGGTACAGAATATGAAAGAACCGTAAAATTGGGTAAATACGCTAGCGTGTTCCAAGGAGAAATAAACGCAATCCTGGAGTGTGTGAACACTATAAGCGAATGGCCCGACAATACGGAAAAAGTCATCATATACAGTGACAGCCAAGCAGCGCTAAAAGCACTAGATAAAGAAGAAACAACGTCGGCGTTAGTTAAAGAATGCAAGGATGCTCTGAACAGGCTGGCCAACAATACTGCGGTCACTGTGGCCTGGGTTCCAGGTCATAGAGGCATAACTGGCAATGAAAGAGCAGACGAACTTGCTAGGAAAGGAGCAGATGAAACCTTCATGGGACCTGAACCCAGACTTCCCATAGCCTATGGGATAACGAAAGGCGTCATCAAGCATAGAATGAAAGTAGAATCCAATAGAAGATGGAGAAGAACTAGAAGTCTAAGACAATCTAAAATCTTCATCAAAGCAGCAGACCAAAAGAAATCAAAACACCTGCTCAAATTGAGCAGGAAGAACATTAGAATCATTATAGGAATCCTCACAGGACACTGTCAACTAAACAGGCACTTGACAGTGATTAAGCAAATGGACGATCCCATTTGTCCCAGCTGCCTGGAAGAAGAGGAAACTAGCTTTCACTTAATAGCAGAATGTCCTGCATTTGCCGCTGCAAGGAGAGAAGTATTGGGCTCAGACGTCCTATCTGAGGATGATCTGAGCAACATTACAATAGGGCAGATGTTAAAATTCTGCAAAGTAACAGGTAGATTCAATGGGTCGCCACCAACGTGAGTTACCAGGTAACTCAAAACCCTATACGGGTCTCGGGGAATTGGGTGAAATGGTCCCAGCATAAGTGGACTGATCACCCGTCTGGTGCTCGCGCTGGCGTCCCCACATAGTAAATAATAATAATAATAAATAAGTACATTGACCCAATTTTATACAAATAAATGATTATAAACTAGCTCTACTGTGGCAAAACAAAATGTGATGTCTGTTATTCAGACCATCCATATAGAGCACACTTATTGACTTTACAAATCCAATTTTCTATTCTATGATTTTTCTCTGATGGGATTCTGGGATCATTTTTTGTTTATTATAATGCAATTTACGGTATGAATTATGTTTAGCCAAATTGTTCATATTAGGTATTCATAAATTGTTTTAAAGTATCATTATTATCGGGATCATTAACACATCTTGACACACCGGTGTGGCTCGAAGTGTGATACTGGGTCTCTGAGTAGCTGCGCTGCAACGACGATGTAGCTCTGGCTCACGGTTGCGGCTACAATGTCCCTCAGGGCTGGAACTGCGATATTGCTCGCAGCTGTAGCTGCGAAGTGGTTCTCCGTAGCAGTTGCAAAGAAGTGTCTCTGGGTCGTTGACAAGCAGTTCAGGTGCTCTAGAAGGGCTACCACTACGAAGCAGACTTCGGTGTTGGCGCGTAGTACTTGACCGGTAATCGTCCCATTCTCCACAGTCCGTACAGCGACTGCGGATTCTGCTAGTTCGGCCGTGCCGATCATGGGTGCTATTTTACGGCTACGGGAAGCATTTAGTAGACCGGCGAGCATTTGGCGATGGAGTTGCCAATCGTCGTTCATAATTCATGTTTGCTTCCACGATAAATTCTAGAGCTAAGGTTACCAAAGTCAAAGTCAATTTTTTTTATTGAAACTTGGCCTTCAAAGAATGCTCTTTTTCACGTCGATAACTAGTTATTTAATCATAATATATTATGTCTCAAAGCTACAAACTACTAGCATTTCGGAACGACCACTGCTGAGAAGAAATGCCGAAAGAAACTCATGAAACAGTCTTGGTCGCCTACCACAGCCTCCAAAGCACAAGTGGAGAAAAGGCGGAGCAACAAACTCCACTGCTCCATTTGATCAAAAGACGCCACTTTTACAACACATGTGGATCATGAAAGAAACTATCTATGTGGACGAATATAATAATGTCCTGAATTCAATAATTAAATAACATGTAATTATTTTAAGTAAATTAATTAATAAAAACGTCACTGAATCTGAGAGTGCTTGTGCAAAAGAGTAATGAAAGCGACATTAAGAGGTTCAGAAGTTTGTAAAATTTATGAGAAATTAAGAAAAAAATATATATTAACACTTTAATTGCCATTAAAACAATTTTATTTTAATTTTTATTTCGTTAAAAAAAATATAAAAAAAAACTCACATGTGGGCAATGATATCCTCCACTTCTGATTGATAACAACCAGAGATTTACCAAGATATTTAAAACTAGCTGTCGCCCGCTGCTTCGCCCGCGTTAGTTTCGCTTAGATGAAAAATCTCTCTTGGAGCTTTTCATCCGATGTTCCAGATCTTCAATTTTTATACGTCAACAGAAAATGCTCATCAGGTTGAACGACTTTTAACAAGGCGCCATTTCCATATATGTTATAGTGTCGCTGGTCTCTTGCAGTTCTTCATCAGATGTTCCAGATCTTCAATTTTTATACGTTATCAGAAAATGCTCATCAGGTTGAACGACTTTTGTTAAGGCACCATTTCCATATTTCTTATAGTTAAGCTGTTCTATTAAGGTTCTTCATCAGGTGTTCCAGTTTTCAAAATAAATTATAGCCTATATGTTGCCCAGGCTTAATAGCTATACAACAAAAAAAGTTTCATTCAAATCCGTCCAGTAGTTTTTGCGTGAACCGACATACAGACAGACAGACAAGAAATTCCAAAAAAAATTTTTTGCTTTCTATTATGTATTCTTTTCAACCGACTTCCCAAAAAAGGAGGAGGTTATATGTTTCGATGTATGTATGTTTTTTTTTTATGTATGTTCGCCGATTTCTCCTCCAATTGTGGACTGATTGCCAAAATTGTATTTTTATTCGAAAGGGTGTATTCCCAAGTTGGTCCCATTTTAACCACGTTAGAATCTGTTCGGTAATTATAAAGATACCTAACAAAATATTTAAATATCAACATTGCATTATAGAGCAAAAGCCCGCGACAACATGCCCTTGCTTATTTTATTAAAACTCAAGATTTTCTGAGTATGTCCCCAACATAGAAATAGCGATTAGCGAATACAAAAGTTGGATCATGATTACTTAGGCAGATAATTTGTAGCAATAACATATAAAGTGGTAGCTCTTTTTCGTCAAGTAAGGGTTTTTTTTTAAATTTATTCCGAATAATATTACAAATCACGCCATCCATTACCAGGCAATTGGTGCAGATATAAACCTCTGCTAGACATTGTAACTTTACTAAATTATAGTTATATTTGGTTTATTAAAAAATCTGAATTTAATGTTACTTTGGGAGGCTCCAAGGTGCTTTTATACCAATAAAATCATCCTTGCTAGCCATATTACCTGTATAAGCAACTAAGATCCCAACTTCATACCTATATTTATACCAATATTTTTTTCTCGTATACAGGGTTACTGGTAATTAGATGCGAATCTCTCAGGGGGTTATAGGTAGTATTATTTGGATTGACTTAAACTTATCACCCTTCATAAACTGTAAAAATAAACTGATTCTGACGAATACTTTTTTCTTAAAAAAAGATTGAAACTTAACTGGAAAAAAAAACATTAAAATATCACATATCTCGAAAACGGACAACTTTTAGATAATCCATTATAGGTTTAAGTTAATCCAAATAACACTACCTACAACCCCCTGAGAGATTCGCATCTAATTACTTGTAACCCTGTATACCACGCAGAGAAACTTTCAGCATTTTTTAAATAAGTGTGCCGTATCTCATCTCCACAGTTCCGCACAATATCGAGAACGTGAGTGATTAGTAGTTAAGATAACTCACGAATGTTTAATGGTAGATAGTGTGTTAGATAAATGTAAAAGATAAGAATATAGAATATAGTATATAAGATAGAATAATCATCAATACATATAATAAAATCGTAAGTGGGTGATGTCTGTACATGGAAGATAAATATGAAAAACTATTATAAGGAGTATCTAATATCGTAACAGAACCCAAATCAACGATTTTTAGAATTTTTGTCTGTTTGTCTGTTTGTCGGTTTGTCTGTTTGTCTGTTTGTCTGTGAGTTTGTGCACGCTAATCTCAGAAACGGTTTGACCGATTAAGATGTGGTTTTCAGCAATATATCGTGCTAAGCTTCACTTAACATTTAGGCTTTGTTTTATGTAAATCGGTTCATAAATAAAAAAGTTACATTAATTTAAAGAAAAAGTAACGTAATCGCTTTAAGTTAATAACTAACAGGTTTCTAGATTTGCGTAAGTAAGTTTATAAATATATTTTTTTGTGTTCTTATTTTTTTATAATATAATATATCTAAAATTTTTCATAATTATGTATTACATTTTAATGTTTTTATCACGGTTGATTCGGTGAACCATCACTAGATGGCGCTGTGCAAAAGTAAAACGCGCTATGGTTGGGTTTTCGGTAAGAACGACTCTGCATGCGTGGTCTGTTCTGTGCACTAGGTGTTTCCTGCGACTTCGGCTGCGATTATTGTTTGGAATGAAAATTGTGGTGTTTGTTTGATCGATTGGAGTTACGGAAGAAGAAGAATCCACAAACTACCCTATAGAATTTTTGGAATCCCTAAGTGCTCCTGGGTTGCCAGCTCACAAAATAATTTTAAAAGTTGGAGTACCTATAATGCTCCTTAGAAATTTAAGCCCTCCTAAACTTTGTAATGGCACTAGGTTAAAAATAACAAATTTACAACGAAACGTAATAGAAGCAGAGATTTTGACAGGATGTGGAGCAGGTGAGAGTGTTTTTGTACCCCGAATTCCACTAATACCAAACAATTTTCCTTTTAGTTTCAGACGAGTCCAATTCCCAGTAAGTTTATGTTTTGCTATGACAATTAATAAAGCCCAAGGTCAAACGCTAAAAGTTGCAGGTGTGGATCTAAGATATAGCTGTTTTTTACACGGTCAGCTTTACGTGGCTCTCTCACGCGTGAGCGATCCTAGAAAACTTTTTGTTTTGATCCCCGACGTAGCCGTCGACGAACTTCTAATTTTTTTTTTTTTCTAATATTGTATATAGAGAAGCATTGCTGTATTTTTTTTTAAATATAAATAAATAAAATATGTCTGTAAAAAAGCAATCCGCCCGAGCTTCGCCCGTGTTACATACGTAGCCTATATAGTACTCAGGAATAACTCACCTATTCAACGCTGAAAGAATTTTTCAAATCGGTCTATGCGTTTCTGAGATTAGCGCGTTCAAACAAACAAACAAACTCTTCAGCCTTAATATTATAATGATTCTAATCTATGTTTTTTTATATTAACATCAGAGCTTTTAAATGCATATTAGAGACATCATTTTTCAAATCACAATGGTTTCAAATGTCCACGCGGACGAAGTCGCGGGCACAGCTAGTC
>JAEMBS010000619.1:0-18517 GCA_018467065.1 Ephestia elutella
CCAAACAAGCGATCTCTGAACTGAAGAAAAACCGGCCATCTTTTTCAAATCCCGCATTAGTGCCAACAATAAAATACAGAAATTCATATTATTTGGTTGGTAGCATGTTGCATACGAAACTGCATTTGTGCTATAAATGAAAATAGACCTTATGTGCATGTCTCAAGATTTAAATTATCACGTAAGGTACGCGTATCAAAAAATTCCTTTGCAGTGTCGAGCCACTGATTGACTGACAGCATGCATTGCATTGACAGCTGACTGGCTGTTTCTTGACATTGACATTGGGAAACCACACCTGACGATATTTTGCGGTATGTTGGGTGTACTGATTTCGCGTTCATTGAAAGGGAAATTGTATTCTGAGTATTCTTTGCATTCGCTATTTTATTGCGTACAATTTCTTTCTTATTTAATAAAGGAATATCATATTTGTTTTTTCATACTATGTCTATTTATTATATTTTAGATTTACTTACTTGCAAAGCAATTTATTTAATAATATGCAAATTCATAGCGACTTGAACGCAAATTATCGATATTAATATTGTTTGGTTGGTAAACCTAACAGAAATGACACGATTTTCAAAATTTTAGAATTCATTCGTTTAGCCTTTAGTTTAGTTTTTAATTAATATTTTCTATTTTACATTAATTATTTTTAGAGTTTAAACTTCCAAATTTAGCAAGATGGCTAAAGAAGTGACCATGTGCACAGTAATTATCATAAAGAAATATTTTCGCTTTTACAAAACCTCACCGCATATTTTTCTTCTAGGAAACTAATTCTGCAATATTTTGTTATTATTTTAGCAACTCCAAAAATGGAGCCCCGTAAAAGACTCGGCGGGTTCCGCCACCCAGCCCCCACAGGTGGGGTACTGCTTCCACACGCCAAAGAAGCATCCTTGGAGACCGATCATGGGCTACGAGGAGATTGAAGTGACACCAATGTAACGCTCGACATCATGCCACATTATTTCATCGATTCATTTGATTTTGTGTATCATTAAATTCTAACATTTACAATAGCATTTTTTCTAAAGTTGCAACAACGTGCCGCAATATAATAACTGTTGCTATTTAAACTTTCAATTTAGCTTCTTAACATCATATGTTTACGTAGGGCAGAAGTTGCAACTTCAAAATAAGGACCCTGATGGACTCTGGTACCTACTAGATTCGATCCTAGTCCAGACAAAATATAGTAAAACTAACATTTCGTAATACGAGTCTTTAGATTGCCTGAGTTATAATATAAAACTAATGTAATACTATTTAATACTTAATTCAGCTAAGCGTGGCCTTCGAGTCTCACTACTCGTGCTCTGTCTACCGCGTAAGGGATAAAGACTTGTTTCTGTATCTAATGTAATGATCCTCCAATCGTTTAGGCCGTCCCAGCCGATCACAAACACAATGGTGGATCCTTGCTACACGCCGGCGGGCATGGCGGCGGAGCCCCTGCGCTTCCCCAACCTCGTGACCGGCTTCGACCGCAGCCCCGAGCACGCCGCTAGAGCTGCCTTGTACACGAGGTGAGTGGTACTACTAATGGAAGGGTCAAGATCCGCCTGATGAACGCAAGGAGAAAACAACTAGAAGAACGACGATTCTATCTCTAATATAACTGAAGAGAATTGTATGGACGCGCTAATCTCCGGAGCCATTGGTCCGAATTGAAAAATTATTTCTGTCAATGATACCTACCACATTAATGCGAGGGAGGAAGCTATGTAGAATCCTAAAACTCCCAAGAGAACGAAGTCGCGATGCACAGCTATTGTATACAAAAACGGTTTTAGACCAATCTTAATGAACCTCTGCCTTCCCCATCCTGATGACAGGCTCCAACCGAACAAGTCCTGAACATGCCGACCGAGCTGCCTTGTATTGTCACAAGAAACTGAAAGAACAAAATGCTACGCCATGCCAACCAGCGAGCGTGTACGACGAGCGAAAGTATAATGTGGAGGTTGCTAGGGAACATAATCCTTAAAATCTCCCGTGACTACTCAACAATATTACTCCGCAATATTCTAATATTTATAAAAATGATGCAGGTACACCCAGTACGAGTGGAACCAGAACAGCATCAAGAATTATAACGAGTCCGACGCCAAGAGGAACTTCTCCGAGCGCGTCAGGAATGATATCATGAGGATGCTCAGGTGAGTTGGTTCTGATATCGTTATAAACAACAAGTTCTTAGTTTACTTCAAGTAGAATTATTGCTGTTATTTTCAATAAATCGGACTTCTTTTACTAAGTCGTAATAGTTTAGTCATTTTTTTTGCATTTCCCCCTAAAGAAAACAACCAGGAGCATTATAAACTTACGACATCCAGCTGCATTCGGTTATGTGGCGTAATATACACTTTATAGCCTGTGGCATATTCAATGAATGGGGTCCCAGTTTCTCCCATTGCTTGATGACTGAAAAGCCTTTGCGCGTGAAACGGTCGGGAACACTTTTCGGCTGGAATAACATCGTCTAGATAGTCACCCATTGTTACACCACTGAAAGAGATCATATATTTTTAAGCTTAATTCAGCTAGTCGTCGGACATTCGACGGCTCGTTGGACAAGCATTATACCTTACTAGCTTTTGCCTGCGGCGACGCCCGCGTGAATTTCCCACGGGAACAGTACTTTTTTCCGGGATGAAAGGTACCCTATGTCCTTCTCAGTACTTCTAGGACAATCGTATGCAAGAAAAGGTAACAAACGAACAAACTCGCATTTATAATATTAGTTAGGATTATGTCCTTAGATGGTGCAGTTACTTCCTAGATCTGTCTAGAACAATCGTATGTTTACTTTAGGGAGACCGATGAAATCGGAACACAGGGCCAGCGGGACTCCGGCAGACGTATTGGAGAGCGCATTACAGACACCACCTTCTGGAGGAATGAGGTACGGAATCTACACTATAGAATTTCTATTTTTGCTGACTTAAATAGCAGTTGTAATGAATGGTAGTTATATGGTAAATAGGATCATTTTCAATTAAGAGTTAATCAAGCCAAGATTAATAACTGAAATCTTAATTAACCGCGAGCGAGCGAGACGTCTTGATATATCTTTGTGTTCTCCTCTAGAGGTCACATTAAACCGATTTCCGTGAAACTTTGGGAGCAGGTTCAACAAACATATGAAAATAGATAGTCGAAGCATTTTTTGGAATTCTTTGAAAATGGCGCAGTTGGCACATGTGTTCTAAGCGACTTTGAATTTTATGGCTCTTATGACCATTTTGTGTTTAACTCTATAAGCTCGCCAGGTCTACAGCTCACAGAGCCACTAGTGCTAGAGTAGTAGCATGTTTCAAAGAGCAGTGAGTATCGGGCGCTCCTCAACAGGTATCGATCGAGATGGAACGCCTGGTATCAACCTGCGAGAAGCTGAACGACCTGCGGCGCCAGCTGGAGCGGGCGGTGGCCGGCATCGAGGGACCGCTGCACATCGTGCAGGAGTGTCTGTACCACAGGGAGAAGAGACAGGGTATGGCTTTAATCAGAGAGACAATGTACTTGTAGTCCAAAACATCTTAGTGCATGCCTTTCTAAGAGATGCATTCTTAGACAGGATAATTATAAGAGAAGCATTCTTAGTCAGAATACCTATAAAACTTTTATAATACTACTGTTCCTATATGTGACAAATAAGAACGGTAGTATTATATGTCATTGGGAGGGTGGCTTTAATCAGAGAGACAGTGTATGACTTTAATTACCATCTCAGTCAAGAAGTCCAAATCATGGGTGTCTTTCTTCCATAGACATTCTTGGGAGCGGATTGCAACCAGCGTCTTTGTAACTCAAAAGATAAGAACTAATTTTTCTTTTACAATTTTTCTTATCATGGTGTCATTACTTTTGTGAACTAAAGATCTCTTCTTTCGTCTTCCATTTCGTTCCGACACTTCATCACTTCCCATTACTCGGGAGTCTGAAGTCAGTACCTTGAATATTCACATGTAATGCATAGGAATATATTTGTCCATCAGGACTGGAACAAGTCCACGACACAGTCGAGCAGAGTCTCCTCAAAGAAGTGGCTATCCTCCGCGAAAGCCAGGAGAAATTCAAGGCTATGCTGGAAAAGGTAAAAACCATGTTCCTTCTCACCCATATATTCACATATTTATACGTCTTTGTTCTTCCAGGTCCGACAACAGTCGAAGAATTGTCGCGCGACGCAGCATGAACTGGAGTCTGATATGAGGAATAAAGAATATGCTCTCGGTATCGACTCCATGTGCCATCAGCTGAACAACTTTTCTAAGGTAAGATAGTTTTGTTTCGTTGTGGATTACAGAAATTGGATAGGCCTTTACAAAGTTCTAAGTCAGATTTATAGACAGTTTGGCGTAGTATAGAAACAGTAGACTGCTTAAAGTTTTTTTATGATGATGCGCTCTTGATACGAGATTTGAATGCCTTGTTTTTGAGTCATATCGAAAAACCACGCCACGACATCAGCCAACTAGGTGATTTATCAAAGTGGCTGTCGTAACGTTGGAAGCTGGCTGCATTTAATTGGTTATTGAGGTAGTTAAAGGTAAAGACCTTCCATAGCTCAGACTAAGGATCTCAGGACCGGACATACATATAATAACACCATGAAAGAACGAAAAGCTTTATTCGAATATCAGTAAGGAATATAAAGAGATACTTAATATTTTTTGTCTTATTCATAGTTTCACTTATTTTCGCTTGACCAGTTTGATTTCTCAGCAATTTACAGGCAGCGGTACCTATGCATAGGACCAACTTTTTCGCTTACCATATATTGCTTAAGCTTTTCGGGCTGCCACAGGACAGGCATTTTTGCCTAGTGTGGGGCCAATGTTCGTAATTTTGTAATCTTTAGTTTTATTCTTTCCATATCTTCGTCATATTGTCCTTAAAATGTATGTACCTTTTGTGTCAATAAATATATTTGTATATTTGTTGTATTTGTATTTCTTTTGTTTGTCCAGTATGAGATATGAGCAACCCAAATGATGTAGGTTGTTAATAGTGAGAGGGTAGCCATGTTATTGTGTATTATAAATTTAGTAGTATAAGTATGAATCGACCTTCACCGGGATGCGCATGGATGCGGGCAGCGCAGGACCGGTCGTTATGGAAATCCTTGGGGGAGGCCTTTGTCCAGCAGTGGACGTCTTTCGGCTGAGAGAGAGAGAGAGTATAAATCTGCCCTTTTACGGGTATACGCGGATGACGTCTCTATGAGATCCTTCTATTGAGTTCCATAGAGTTTAGTGGGTGATATGTTGATGATGTGGTAGGGCCTGCAATTCTACGCGGGCATCGAGCGCTACGACCCGTCCGTGTGCGACACGGCGCGCTGGGCCGCCGCCAGCGCGGCCACGCTGCAGCGCTCGCAGTCCGAGCGCGCCAAGGCCATACAGATGCTCAGCGGTGAGATATATTGATGATGTGTTAGGGCCTGCAATTCTACGCGAGCATCGACAAGGTCATCCAGATGCTGAGCGGTGAGATATTGCTTTAGGGGATCTCTTGATCTACGTTAAATACTTGCTAGATATCTGAATTAGGAAGTAGCTATTTTAGAAAAATAAAGATCTGGGAATAGAGAGGTGTGGAGTATACTCCACCTCCACACTCTTAAATAAGAAGAAATGTAAGCCATTTTAGGAAGTTGTCGTTGTCAGCCTGAGGGAGAATAACGAGGAGTGACGCAGCGGCGAGCGCTCTCGGCCTGCGCTAGTGGTGGTGGTGGTTAAACAACCTTCGCAATGGTCGGTAACAGGACGGGTGATCAAAAATGTAGATCTCCTCCATGTTTTGAAAGATACGAAGGTCCTTGCTATATTTACAGTCGTCAAAACTCACCAATTTGCTTTGGGCCTGCGTGTTGGGTTATGGCCTATCCTCATTATCCATACGTAAGAAAGTCCAATGCCCTTACACTTAATAAGAAGGAATGGTCCCCAACAGACGCGGACAACATGATCAACGTGGCGGCGACCGAGATCTGGGACCAATGGAGCAACAGCAACAGCGCGTTCACGCGCCGCATCGCAGAGACCATCGAGATCAAGAACAAGCTGCAACTGCATCTGCACAAGGTTTGTCTCGGTCTATCCGGCTCGAAGGACCTACAGCGTAATATTCCCATTCTATTCGGCTAGAAGGATCAACTGTCATTATATTATCTGCGTTATCTAGCCATGCGGTGTATTGCTTAAGATTTACAATAGCTTTTTTATATGGCCGGGTTGCTAGGTTCCCTTTTTCTAATGGCTGACCCAAGATAATATATATGTATCTAGGACTGGTATATATTTGGCCAATTGTCATCTACACCGAAGATCAAATACTTATATGAGAAGAATATTCATCATCTTCATATATGTATCCAGGTGCAACAAGAGATCTTCGACATCGAGAAGACGCTGGAGCTGCTGAACAAGGCCATCGAGGACAAGCTGCAGCCCATGAAGGTGGCGCACACGCGGCTGCAGGCGCGCACCAACCGGCCGCACCTCGAGAAGACCAGGGACGAGGCGCAGAACAGGTGAGAGATACGAGCTACCAACATTCCAGCTACAACCAGAGATCTTCGACATCGAGAAGACGCTGGAGCTGCTGAACAAGGCCATCGAGAAGACCAGGGAAGAGGCGCAGAACAGGTGAGAGTACGAGCTAGCAACATTCCAGCTACAACCAGAGATCTTCGACATCGAGAAGACGCTGGAGCTGCTGAACAAGGCCATCGAGAAGACCAGGGACGAGGCGCAGAACAGGTGAGAGTACGAGCTAGCAACATTCCAGCTACAACCAGAGATCTTCGACATCGAGAAGACGCTGGAGCTGCTGAACAAGGCCATCGAGAAGACCAGGGACGAGGCGCAGAACAGGTGAGAGCCTTTGGACGCATAAAACCATATACGCGAAACACCAGCTTTATGCAAAACGGCTAACTCGGAAAACCGATTACGCAAAACACCACCTAAAAGCATAACACTAACTTTGACTTGCGCAAAGTACTATCTAAGCCTAACACTAACATCACTCATCACATACGCAATAAGCACAACACTAATTTTGACTTACGCAACATATCAACTACGCATAAGTTTTTGACATTTCAGCTGTAACGAGATATCTTCGATCTTCATTCAAATATTTCTGGTACTGAATATAAGTTTCCCATAGATTTCAAAAAGGTCAATTGTTCCTCTGAAGGAACTGCAAGCTTTAGCTACTCCGTCTCAAATGTAACTCCCCTATAGGTTGGTGAAGGAGGTGTGCGACCTGCACGAGGCCATGGAGACGCTGCGCAGCAAGATCGCGACGGCCGAGGGCACGCACCAGACGCTGCTGGGCGTGCGCGCGGGGCTGGAGGCCGACCTGCGCAACAAGAGCACCACGCTCTTCATCGACCGCGACCAGTGCATGGGCCTGCGCCGCGGGTACCCCGTCACCGCCGCCATCAAGTCTTAGTCATTATCACTGTCAATAAATGTCTTTACAACCTGATGTTTTTGTTTATTTATCGGCTCTGCCTTGCTTCATCCCCAGACCATGGCATAGAATTAATATAAGTACTACGTACAGAAAGGAAACTCCCTGCCCCTCCCGCAATATGGCACCACCCCGCACTTCTCCCCCGTTCTTGTGTGTATTGGGACGTTATGACCACAGAAGTAAATTTTTTTTGAAATATAAGCAGAAGGAACACAAATTTCACACACACACTGATGATATTTGACAATATTTGCATCCTGTTCATGATAAGGACTGTCACATAATTCTGTCCCTTTCCTTCCTTAGCATTGCAATGTATTGCAACACGAACCACTACACTGAAAGATTTAAAATCCGAGCCGGTTTTTTCATGCGAAATGTTCTTAACTGTCATGTTTGTTGTGTTGTCATAGTTGTCATATATATTTAAAATTATTTTTTACTGTTTTGTGCTTTTAAACCCAATAGAAATGATAAAATGCAACGTGTACAATGTGTGGAAGTGTTTTTTTATAAAAATATTCCTGGAATATCGTTCCATCGGTAAGCAATTCATGTTTTTTGACGTGCCCAATGATAATATACAATTTCGTGTTATTTTTGAAACAATAACCATTATTAGACTTTTGAATGCTATTTATCACCAATATCATTATTTATTATATAAAGTAGTGTATTAATTATTATTAAGGTGTATTGAAGAAGAAAAGAGGTGGTGGGTTTGAGATACGAATTATTTATTTAATTTAGGTTCAACAACACACACTTTATCACAGCAACAATGGTGGGCGGAAGACAGGAAGTACAGTACAGACTAAAAAATAAAAATGAAAATGTTGCCATTTTAATACACCCCTTCAACAGTTACATTTTTTTTTTACCTTAAAACCACCCCTTTAATATAAAACACATTACCATGACCAAAACTTACACTAGCTCCTAGACTATAAAAAATATATGAACCAAAAATGACACTATCTCTCTTACTATAATTTAAAACAAGATAACATTCCTGAATTTTGAGAACAATTGTTTGCCTAGGGGCTTAGTGAACAAATCTGCAATATTATTATTGGATGAAACATATTTCAGAGTAACAAAACCACTTGACACTTTTTCTAAAATATACTGATATTTAATATCTACATGTTTAAGCCTTTTGTTACTATCATTATTATTTGCTATGTTTATTACACTTTGATTGTCTTCTGAAATTTCAAATAAAATGTTTTCATAACCAAAATCAACAAGTAGTTTTTTTAAGAAACATCCTTCCATTATTGCATTACTAAGAGCCATATATTCAGCTTCACAAGATGACAATGACACACATGATTGCTTCTTTGTTCCCCATGAAATAGGACAGTTAAAAATATAAAATATTAAACCAGTGGTGGACTTTCTATCTTTGATATCCCCTGCCCAATCTGCGTCACTGTAACCTTGCAATTTTACATCATTATTAGCTTTATAAATTAAAGACAAATCAATTGAGCCCTTGATATATCTTAGTATTCTCTTCAAACATTTGTATAGAGCCATACTTGCACAATGAACATATCTACTATAAAAACCTACTGCGACTGACAAGTCAGGTCTAGTACACAGAGCGTAAAGCAAACTACCTATCAAACTTCTACAGTCTTTTTCTATTTCTTTACTTTCAGGTTTTTCTCTCTGTAACAAATCAAAGTTAAAATTTTGTTCTATAGGGGTAGCTACAGTTTTACAATTTGACATTTTAAATTTATCTAGCAATTTTTCTAAATATCTTTTTTGATTTATTTCAGTTACATTTTGTTCAAGATCCTGTTTAATATTTATTCCCAAGTAATTTTTAGCAAGTCCCAAATCTTTCATTTGAAAATTATTACACAAAGCATTTTTAAACAACTTAATCTGTTCTGTGTTATTTCCAAAATACAATAGATCATCAACAAATATCAAAACATACATAAAGTCTTTTTTACTTTGATTTACATACAAACATGGATCATTTTTAGACTTTTGAAAATTTTGCTGTAACATGAAACTATTAAACTTTTCATTCCAGTAACGAGGTGACTTTTTCAAGCCATAAATAGACTTTTTCAATTTACATGTCTTTTCCTGTCCTTCTGGTAGTTTCATGTAGACATCCTCGTTGATATCTCCATAAAGAAATGCTCCAGTCACATCCATTTGATATACTGGTAATTTCTTCTGGTTAGCTACAGCCATCAGCAGTCTGAAGGTGGTCAGCTTGGCAACTGGTGCATAGGTAAGGTCATCACAATTCTTCTGCTCGAAACCTCTCGCTACCAGTCTCGCTTTGTAGATAGGTTTTCCATCCATTTCTTTTATCTTGAACACCCATTTGCTGCTTACTATATTTCCTCCTTCAGGTATGTCTGATACTTCTTCCCATGTGTCATTTTCTTCTAATGTTTTTAGTTCTTTTCTTACAGCTTCTTCCCACATACACCTGTCTGGCCTTTTCATCGCCTCCTGGTAAGTACTGGGTTCATCACATGAAAAGGTAAGTAAGATACTTGATTCCTCTTCATCTTCTACTTCGTAGTCTTCTAGATACTTAGGTTTCTTAATTTTTCTTTTAGGTCTTGATTCTACTTCTTGTGGTATATTTTCTTGTAATGTGTTGTTTTCTGTTAATAATATTTCTTCTTGTAGAATGTTTTCTGTCACTTCCAGTGTTTCTTCTTCTATCATGGACTCTTCATGAAAGGAATTGATTGATCCTTGCTCACTTGCACTTTCATAGACTTCATTATTCTCAAAGTTTGTCTCTTCACTTCTTTCATTATTTAGCATTTCTTTGTTTGTAGATTTCTTCAGCTTCAAGTCAAAACTTGTAAGTATTCCAGAAAAACATGTCTTCGTTTCCTGTTTCTTTCATCTTCTTTTGTAGACTTTTTTCTTACTAATAAAACACCACATCTCTTTTAATTTCAACATTTTTCTTTTCAGGTAAGTACACTCTTTATTATCCTTTAGTGTTCTCTCCATTACCCTACAAAGTGGCATCCAATCTCTGCGCTTGCTATCGAACTTGAGTCTTCTTTGTGTAGAGTATATGTAACAGCCACTTTCCTTCCCGAGAAATCATGTAGGTTCTCTATATTATATGTTTCTCCAATCCAGAGTTCATATGGTGGTCTTATAAGCCTTTGACACGGCTAGGGCCGGTTCTGTTGATTACGTAGATAGCAGTATTTACAGCTTCCGCCCATAGGTTTTTTATCTAAACCACTCTCTAAGAAGCATTGTTCTTGCAGATTCTACTATTGTAACGCATCTCCCGCTCGACACAGCCATTTTGCTCCGGTGTATAGGTAACACTCCTTTGATGTATAATGCCATAAGGTATTTAATAGCTTTTTCATGTCTTGACCGATGATAGATTCTTTTGCATTGTCACTTCTAGATAAATTTATTTTGTGTTCTAGAACTCTTTTGTGTTTCTTTTATAAATTGTTTCAGGCATTCTACACTTTGGAAAGATTTATTCTTACAAGAAATACACTTGCCTGTACTTAGTGTAGTCATCTTTGAAGGTAGTAAGAGAAGAACTTTGCACTCTCCTAAAGATATTTTCTTCTGACCGGACCTCCAATGTCGATATGAATAACCCTCCTCCAGGTTTTGGTAGCTCTTTGCCCTTCTAGAGTGAAAAAGAGGAAATCTGTGATGCTTTCCTTTCAAGCAAGATACGCAGGTTTCTTCTTCATTATTCTTCTTTTCTCAAAGGTTATATTTTTTCTCTTGAGTATGTCAGTAACTTTACACACACACATTACCTGACAATGGGTCACACCATAAATAAAAAAACACACAAACACTATAAAAATTCTTCAAGTAAACCTTCACCACTGCCGAGAGGCTATGACAGAACTTAACCGGTATGTGGTTGAGAAGGGTATAGACATCGCCCTGTTACAAGAACCATACGTGGCCAACAAACGTGTTGTTGGCCTCGGCTCCCTGGGAGGGAAACTCTTCTATCACAACGATGGTGAGCAACCCCCCGGACGTGCATCTTTGCAAGTAACAGGGTCAGATCATTAGGACTAATAGAAACGCTATGTTACAGAGACCTTGTTACAGTGGAAATCACTGTGGAAAGGGAGAAGAACAAGAAATCAAGAGTGGCGCTTGCTTCGGCTTACTTACCCAGTGAGACCGATTATAAACCGCCATCCCAGGAGCTAGAAGAGGTGATAAGGATGTACAAAGGTAAGGACACTCCAGATTGTTGTAGGCCTTGATGCCAACGCCCACCATTTGGCCTGGGGCAGCACGGACTGCAACAAGAAGGAGATCTGCTTTTGGATTTTATTGTTGCCTCTGATCTAGAAATTTTAAATATAGGGAATGTGGCCACTTTTGTCACACGCGCGCGCGAGGAGGTGCTTGACATCACCATATCGACACGCGAAATAAGTACCTTTGTCAAGAATTGGACAGTCGATGAATCCGACGCTTTTTCGGACCATCGTCGCATAACGTTCAACATAGACTGTGTATGTGATAGTGTTACAATAAGGAATGCCAGAAAAACGAACTGGGACATCTTCGAAAACGAAATGAAAAAATGGGTCCCTGGGGAAACAATGGCTCTCAGAAGCAAAGAAGAACTAGACAAAGAAGCTGAAAGACTTAATAATGCCCTGAAAGAGGCATTCCACAAGGCTTGTCCATTGACGGTGATCAAACCAGGCAAGGGACAACCATGGTGGAATAAGTCACTGCAAAAAGCCAGGAAAAGAACCAAACGAGCTCTCAGAGTCGCCCTAAAGAACAAGGACGACAATGAGAGCTGGGAGAGGTATAGACAAGATAGAAACACATTTAAATATGACTGTCGCAAAGAAGACAGGGGAGGCTGGAAAGTCTATAGTGGGGAAATCTCCAGCTACCCTGAAGCAGCAAGACTGGTGAAAGTACTCGCCAAGGATAGAAGCAGCCAACTAGGTAGCATTAGGAAGGATAAAGTTCTAATTACTAACCCAAAAGAAATCTTAGAGAACATGATGGACACGCATTTTCCCGAATGCGTGGACTTCGTCGATGAAGAAATGACCACGGTGACCTACTCCGGAGGTGCTACAGCGGTCATAACAAAAGAATGGATAGAATGGAGTGTGGAGTCCTTCCAACCCTACAAATCACTCTGGGCCGGACGGGATTATCCCGAAAATGCTCCAAATAGCATTGAAGTATATTATAGAGAGACCTACTGAAAGCACTGTTTTGCAAGCAGTATCGGTACCAACTACATACCAAATATGTTGGAGAGATATGGTAAGAGCAGTCTTCATTCCAAAGCCGGGGAAAAAGCTCTGGTACCAAGAAATGAAATCTTTCAGGTGCTTAAGCCTTTCCTCCTTTTTATGTTAAAGACAATAGAGAAAATTTTAGACAAACAAATAAGAACTGAAATAGAAAAGACCCTCAAATCCACTACATGGGAAATCAACATGCATATATGGAGTGGCAAATCTACAGAGAACCCTGCCCTCCATAGCATAGTGAAACACGGATTCAGAGATCCATTCATTAGCGAACTCGTGAATATGCCCTTGGAGTGTTTGCTTCGATGTGGAAGGAGCATTCGATAAAGCAACCCCGGAATCAATAGAACAAGCTCTTGAACCAAGAGAGGAGTACTAGAACAAACAGATTTCAGGATGGATAAAAAACATGCTGAAACATAGATCAATCACTGGTGAGCTAGCAAACACCACACATACAATAAGAGCAAAGAGGGGTTTCCTTAGCTACAAGGTGGTTGTCTTTCACCCCTCCTGTGGTGTCTGCTTATAGATGAACTTATCCAAAAACTAAACAAACTGCACATATACACACAAGTATATTCAGACGACGGTGCACTTCTAGTATCAGGAAAAGTTCTTAGTGTCATAAGAGATATTATGAATAGAGGATTAAAAGTGTAACCCTAGGAATGGTGTAGGAGCAAGGTAGACTAAATTTGAATCCGCAAATAAAACCAAGCTCGTTTTATTTACCACCAAAAGGAACAAGTCGTTACCTGCTCCTATCCAACCAATCAATAACACCAATCTAGAGATGGTAAGAGAAATCAAGTATCTGGGTGTTATCATAGACGACACACTTACCTTCAAGTCTCACATCGTGGACACTTGCGCAAAAGCGAAAGTGGCCATGATGCAGTGCCGAAGAGCGATAGGAAGAACCTGGGGAATGAAACCCGAAATATTCATATGGGTATACAAGGCAATAATAATGCCAAGAATTCTTCACGGTGCCATAGTGTGGTGGCATAAAGCTGCTCAAAGTACCAACAAAAGGGAACTCGACAAGGTCCAAAGACTGGCTGGACTGATGGTATCAGGGGGTGATGAAATCAACCCCGACGATCACTCGAAATGCAGCCTCGGTCTAAATCCATTGGACATAGAAATAAAAAAGGAGAGGCAACAGAGCAATGGTTTCGACTAAAAAGCCATAAACTCTGGGAAAGGGATACACACAGACAAAGGTCACGTGGAAATAGAACGCGAATATATGAGTAACCTGTCAATGATCCTACTTTGAAATAATGATCTCATCAGGAAAGCAAGGATCAATCTTTGTTTTAGTAATTGCTCAAAAATTTTACCAATACAAGACGTAAGAGCAATAGGACGATAGGAATCTGGATTAGATCGAATTTTATTTGGTTTTAATATAGGAATCAAACAATCAGACTTCCATCAGTGAGGAATATCATTTTTTGAGCCAGAGATTATTTAGTATGCAAAGAAAAGTGAGGAACCCATTTTCGCTAAGCCTTTTCAGCATAATATAGGGAACACCATCTAAACCAAAAGCACTGTCCTTCCTAGAAAATAGGGCAGATCTCAATTCTTGAATAGAAAAGGGCTTTATTAAATAATTATTATTCGGATTAACTTCATTAGTTAAAGTTGTAGTTGTATTTAAATTACTATTAACATAATCAGGAGTATACTTTTCCAGAAACTCTTGAATCCAAGTCATCATTATTATCATGATGGAAATAACTTTTATTAAACTTCCTCATATAATTCCAGATTCGAGACAAAGGAGTACATCGATTAAAGGAGGAGCACAATTCAACCCAACTATTTGATCTTTCTATTTTCAAAGTAAGTTTTTTGAGCCTGTAATCTTTTGAACTCTATGTATGTTTCATCAGAAGGATTCTTTTTAAAGTTAAGGTATGCAAGTTTTGATTTTTGTACAATTTCTGTACATTTATTATTCCACCAAGGGAGGGGAGGTTTTTTAAACAATTTTCTGTTGGGAGGGATCTTTATTATTGATAGAAGAAACAGAAAAATTAGAATTTGGAAGAGAATTATTTACAGCAGAATGTAAAATTTCACAAAATGATGCATATGCTTCCAATGGAGATAAGTTTTGAGGCTGACAAATTGACAGTCCTAGATCCACATTTTGTTCATACATTTTCCAATCTACCATTTTAAAGTTAGGATAAATAGGCAAATGTACGCCGCTACTGTTATTTAAAGAGTTAACACTTACATTTTTATTTAATGAGACTTTTATAATTACAGGAAGGTGATAGCTACCGAGAGGATCATCATGTACAGACCAATCACAAGAAAGTGCCAATAATGGAGATACAATAGATAAATCTAAAGCATTTGGACGCCACGAAAGAGAGCCAACAGTTGTTACTTCGCCACTATTCAATAAAACTAAATTGTTGTTATCAACTACCTCCAATATATCTCTACCTCTCATGTCGTCAGAATTACATCCCCATGATGTATGATGTGCATTGAAGTCACCAGCAAAAATCATAGGTTCAGGAATTGATTTAATTAAAGATTCAAATTTATGTTTGTTAAATGACGGATTGCAATTAGTTGGACTGTAAAAACTTACGATACTTATTTGTTTATTATGTACATTTATTCTAACACAAATATTTTGTAACGAGTTATCAGAATATGTATTTAATTTAATATATTCTATATTATTATGAATGAGTATGGCAACTCCATTATGTTTATTACCAATATCATTTCTTTCTATCTTATATCCTTTTATATTAAATTTTTTATCTGATGTTAACCAAGTTTCGGAAATGATAGCAACATGTATATTATTGTCATAAAGAAATCGAGTCAATAATAGTTTATTACATGCTAGGCTTTGTGCATTCCATTGCACAATATTAAGGAGATCCATTATTAGATGAAGAAGATGTATTTCGGAATGTTTGTTGAAGGATGTCTCTAATAGATGAGGAATTAATTGGAGTATCTTTTTGGCTTGTTATAATTTTAGTTATTGCATTAGTTAATAAATTCATGAAAAAATCTGATTTTGTTAAATTACTAATTTGTGTATGAATGTTTCTCATGGTTAATTGTGGAAAAGAATTTTCATTAAACAGTTGTGAGTAATTGGCAGACTTTGATTTTATTTTATTTTCTTCTATTTTTTGTTTAATCTGGGGACAGATATTGGAAATAGCAATGTGATCACCGCCACAGTTCACACATTTGACATTGTTACGATCATTACAGTTTCTAAAATTATGATTTTGCGTACAAATAGAGCAAACTTCTGCATTCCTACAGAATTTGGCAATATGCCCAAATTTCATACATCTTAAACATTGCTTCACAGGTGGTACATATATTGTCACTTCGTGACGCCAGGAATTCAGAATAACATAAGGGGGAAGCTCTGTAGAAGCAAACGTTACAGCAACTGTTTGAGTAGGCAGGTAGCTAACGATGCCATCCTCATCACGTAAACGACGCATGAAGCGTCTTACTTGAATAATATTTCGTGAACTGCCTATTAAAGAACAAATCATTTTATTAGAAAGATCAACTGGAACAGAAGTGATTACTCCAGTTATCTCGGTGTCAATTGCCGGAATTGTGGATTTAAGACCTAACTCCTCTTGAAACTTTTTGTTTGTTAGGAATACATTGGCATTATTAGAGTGGTCAAAAGTGATGGCAATTTTAAATTTATTTATCGACTTAAGATGTAAAATGCCAGTCACGCAATATTTACGAATAGCATGGGACACAGCAAGACGGTCTTTATCAGAAAACTGCCTATCATCTACATGCGACAAGAATACGACATATTCAGATTTTTTACTATTTTCTGGATATTTCCTAAAATAACCAGGAGTTTTGTATATAGTATACTTATTTGTATCATCATCAACATCAGATGCCGATGATGAGAAGTCAGTAATTCCTGGTCTGGGGGTCGATGGTCTTGTGATGCGATCTGGGTCTTTTTCCTCTTCTTTCCGCCTCCTGCGCCTCCCATTTATATTACCACTTTTATATTTAATATATAACAATGCACTCAAATATAATTTGTGTACGCAATCTGCAGTTTATTTAAATTAAAATTAACTATAAGCAAAAGACGCCTTTCGCAAACAAGGGTTCCCGCGCTTTTTTTTCACAAAACTTTTGTTTCTTTGTTCTTCAATTAACAATCTTGCTGTCAATTCTGACAGCTTTCTTTTTCTATAGGTACGGAGTCCCACGCAGAGACAAAATGTCGGAACTTTTCTCCCACGGAGCTGATAATTTTTGTTATGACCATATTTTCAGGGATTTCGCCTTTGTTTTGGCGAATCTGCGCGACGATATCATCTATTCTTGCTAAGAATGATGTTATATCCTCATTTTTCATTTTTATCTCGAAAAACCTTTGTTGCAAAATATGCAAAGACACGTCTGATTTTTGTTCATAAACGGTACACAACTTGTCCCACATTTCTTTTGCGGTATTTGCATTTTGTACTTGCATGATTACAGCGGTTGCTAACCGTGTTACTATTATTCCTTGGGCCTTTGCATCTGCCTTTTGCCATCTTTGCCATGCCTTGAATTCGGCGCCTTCTTTGTCGTCACTCGTCGGCTTCGGCGGCATTGGGTTTGTGCCGTCAACAACCTCGAAGACATCCACGGCCTTTAGTATTATTTTCACTTGGAACTTCCAGCTGCTCCAGTTTGAAGATCCCCTCCAGTTTAACACCTGGACTGTTCATTGATCCCATCGTCGAAAACCATTCGGCGTCCATTTTTACTTTTCTTGTGCACACCGCACTACTGCTTTTACCGCGACTGTTTTTTTACCAACAGTTTGTATCTCACCTTACACCTCGGTTGAAGGGCTGGGCCCAATAACCTATTAAGGTGTATTGAAGAAGAAAAGAGGTGGTGGGTTTGAGATACGAATTATTTATTTAATTTAGGTTCAACAACACACTTAATCACAGCAACAATGGTGGGCGGAAGACAGGAAGTACAGTACAGACTAAAAAATAAAAATGAAAATGTTGCCATTTTAATAATTATAACCATTTCATAAGAAATACTACAAGTAATTTAATAATTTCGTAAATAGCATAGATCATTTGACAGATCCAGTTTTGTTTACTATGGCTGGGCCGAATCAAGGCAAATATACGAATTTAGTACCTATTCTATAAAAATCTCAGGAATTCTTTCTTGAAGATTAAAATGCACATTTTATAAAAATACTGACAGTGAATTTTATTTCAGGACAAGGAAAATATGCCAGAAAATAATACCTAAAGAAAGAGAACTGCTATAGGGAGTATGTCTCTTCCGTACTACGAGTACCAGGACATTGAATGGACGCCAGCAACCATCAACATCATTGCAATGTTTCATTGCACGTGATTTTAAATAATTTAAAATAAATTTTATTTATTTAATGACTAGTATTTTTTCCCAAAAGGGATAGAATTTCCCATTGTAAAAAGCTGATGCAGATCCGTCCGCATACCGCGCACGGCACAAGATTCAGCGTCTCAAAATTTTTGGTTTTGCTACACTGTACTGAATATAATTAATTATCTCAGATCCGACCCTGTATTTTGTCGTTGTGTGAATAATAATCTTAGTGTGTGTTTTTGCCATGCAATTTCAAATGACATGTTTCTGCTCTGCTTACTATTATTATATGTCTGTGT
>JAEMBS010000620.1:0-18397 GCA_018467065.1 Ephestia elutella
AGCCTAACAACAAAAAAAGTTTCATTCAAATCGGTTCAGAACTTTCGGAGATTAGCGTGATCATACATACAGACAGACAAGAAATTCCAAAAAAAATTTTTTGCTTTCTATTATTCTTTTTAAGTGTCCCTCTATCCATTTCAGTCAAAAATACTAAATGTACAGACAAAATATTTTACTGTTTTATTATATGTATAGATTATCCTGCATGAGAAAGGTATTAAAGAAGGTTTACACAATGCCGGCATTACCTTGAGTATATACCAATGTACAATATATATATTTTTAGGTACCTAAAGCATCATTTGAAATTCGACATAGGTTCCACTTAACAAAATGACTTTCGTAATCAAGTACAGCCACCATGAAGATATAGGTATAGGTAAGTTTTTACTTTAGGACGGTCAGTCTTTGTAGAATTTATAGATAGATAATTTTTTGTTGTATATTTGTCTGTAAATTGGGTGATATTTTATAAACAAAAGTACTTAGGATCTATCAGAATACTACTTAATATTCCGATAGATTCCAAGTATACTAATACTACGGCGAAAGTTTGTGAGAACTTTATTTCTTGTGATGTTTGTTACACAATCACGCTAAAACGACTGAGTGGATTTTGATAAAACTGCTACGTCCTGAAAGTCATGCCAGATGCTTTTAAGCGACTTGAAAAAAATCTGACACCATCTACAATACAAAAGGTGGTAAGGTAAGGTTTGTCTAAGGTTCCACACTCACATTCGAAAAAGAAAGATGAAAATTAGTACACGGGTAGAGTGTTGGAGCAACGCATTGCGTTAATCCTGAAACAGATGGACTGTTTCAGTATAATCCCAAAGAAGCAGAAACCAAGTTCTCCGCTAGTAACAAAATAGAATGTATTCAAGATCTTAATCTCTCAATAAAATTGCCATTGCCGTATATCTCTTCACCGATCAACTCCTAGCACCATGCAAATTGCCTACCCCGGGCAACGATATCTCTCCCACGTTAATTAACTTCGCCTATCGATCAGACCGTTAACTATGCCCTATTTAATAGTCATAAGTTTTAATCAATAACACCACAACACATTAGCTTGATACCACATTCGTTCACAAACACCGAGAGTACAGAACGAGAACTAAAATATGTGAAAATCAGTTGCCCAATTATTTTTTAGTAATTGAATAATTGGGTTATAAAACTTTTTTCCAAAAAAAATGAACCGACTTCCATCATAAAACTTAAAATCATGAAATAACAATAAAGAAAAATGTATTAGCATTCTACCTACTGAATGAGGTGAAGTCGGTGCCAAGTGCAGGAGTAAGGGTGTTATGTAATTGTTTAGCTAGGTATTATATACATGATTCTAATATTAACTTAGATTATTTAATATTCAATTTGGCACCGACTTCACCTCATTCAGTAGGTAGAATGCTAATACATTTTTCTTTATTGTTATTTCATGATTTTAAGTTTTATGATGGAAGTCGGTTCATTTTTTTTGGAAAAAAGTTTTATTTTATCATTTTTAGTTTAATAAAAACTTTTCTTTCACTGGCCGAAAATAAAGAATTAAGAATTCGAAACTTTTTATGTCTAAGTAAGTAAGTTTGATTTGAAATGTCACAACATGTCAAATTGTCTATTATTTTGGCAGATAAATAGACCGAGAGCCCGTGACGACCAAACCTTCCTTATTTTATAAATGCTGAATGTTTCTCTGCGTGGTATATACGGGTAAAAAATATTAGCGACTAGGTATGAAGTTTGGATCTTAGTTGCTTATGCAGATAATATGGATAGTAAGGATGAATTTTATAGGTAAAAAAAGCAACCTTGGGGCCTCCCAAAGTAATATTAAATTAAGCTTTTATAATAAAACAAATATAATTATAATTTAGTAAGGTTACAATATCTATCAGGGGTTTATATCTGCACCAATTGCCTGGTAATGGATGGCGTGATTTCTATTATTATTAGGAATAAAATCTTCAAAAAACTTTACTTTGAGGAAATTGAGTTACCACTTTCAATGTTATTGCTACAAGTAATCTGCCTAAGTAATCATGAACCAACTTTTATAGTCACTAATCGCTATTTCTATGTTGGGGACATACACAGAAAATCTTGAGTTTTAATAAAATAAGGAAGGGCATGCTGTCGCGGGCTTTTGCTCTATAATGCAATGTTGATATTTTTATATTTTGTTAGGTATCTTTAAAATTACCGAACAGATTCTGACGTGGTTAAAATGGGACCAACTTAGGAATACACCATTACGAATAAAAAAACAATTTTGGAAATCAGTCCACAATTGGCGGAGAAATCGGCGAACATACATAAAAAAAAAACATACATACATCGAAAAAACCTCCTCCTTTTTTGGGAAGTCGGTTGAAAATACAAAATGTCAGAACAAATTATTATTATTTTAAAATCTGGTCAGGTCTAGTCTGAACATTTTGTCGGCACGCTCTCCGAGTCAAACGATTGATGAGAATGTTTACAGATGTTTTTTTTTACAATAGCCTTATACGAAAGTACTCATAGGAAAGTGCAACCGTTACCTACCATAGCAAAGTTTCGTATCCCTCCACTGCACGGAACTATACGTCACAGCCAAATCTTCTCGATGTTCAGTAACGAATCTGCCAAATACCTACTAAGTTTTTTTTAATAAAAAGCATTATCACTACATACAATAATTCATAAATAGAAGGTTATATTTAAGATTTTAAAAATCATCCTTGTTCGTTAGTTTGAAATTACTTCGAGATAACTTTTTTAAACTTTGTGTCACTAATAACATTAACCATTTAATGCCATTCAATAATGGCTAAGTTTGTCACCATATTTTACTTGCAAATGAAGTAGAAGGGGTCACTTCTTCGAATAAAAAAGTTAAGTTAATAGTAGTAAGTTTAAAACGCCATGAAAGAGTTGCGTGTCAGAAGGGCACTCAGTCATTTCCAGCGATAGCGAGCCCTACTCTGTCTTAATAGGGGTTTAATAACTTTAAGTAATTGCTTAGGCACCCCAAAAATAAAATAAAACATGTATTAGACGTGTGGTAGTGTTCTATACGAACTAAATCTTTTGATCAACTTCTTACCTAATTATGAAACATTAAAAAAGCTAATTCCGATTTCTGTAATTTGGGCCTTATTTCAGAGACCGCTGCCGTTGTTTCTGATGAATTTATATTGATGAAAATAAAAACATGTACCTATCTAATTCTATTGAACTAGCTGGCGCCCGCGGCTTCGCTCGCGTAAATCCTTTCTTAGCGGATGCCTACGTCATAACATCTACCTGCATGGCATGCCAAATTTCAGCCCGATCCGTCCAGTGGTTTGGGCTGTGCGTTGATAGATCACTTATGTCAGTCACCTTTGAGTTATTTATATAGATTTTATTGCATGCAATTTATATATATTTATAACATATTTGCTCGTGAAGTGTCACTTATTTCACCAATTTCAATATTGCATTGTATCTCATTACGCACTTGTGCGTTATTGTAAAGTAAAACGCACGCTCCGTCTAAAAAGTACTAAAAACGAACGATACTTTTTTTAAATCTTAGCAAATAGGTTTTATGTCAGAAAAGTGGTCAACATTTTATGAATAAAATTAACTTAAGGAGATAAAATAAATAAATAAATAATTCTTTAAATATTCTAAAATATTCAAAAATCTGTAACAAAATACAAAAATATTAATTTACTTTATTAGTAATACTGGCTGTTTTTTTGTGCATCGCTAATTTATGAACAAGTAAAATTAGTCCGCGCACTTTTTCTTTGATATTGTCGTTTTCCGAGTTTTATTTAAATAATTCCTCGCAAATATGTTATAAAACGTCGTATGACATACGTCCGCTTTGAAAATTACAGCCTCTGCTTTCTTTTAGCCCTCGCCTACGGCTTGGGCTAGCAATATCGCCTCGGCTGTAACTTTCAACTTACCGCACTTATATCATAATGTACTATTACGATAATTAAAGTTTGTTTGGAATTTTATTACAAAAATCGCATAGGTAATAGAAATTTATATGAAAAAACGATTGAACAGGTTTGTGTTCGAAAACCAAATCAACTTCTATTTCTATTTGAGTCATATTTCATTCGGTTACACGCTAACACATACATGTTGCTAAAAACTATCAAGGCTTGTGTACAATGCCTAGATGATTTCAAAATAAAATACTTCGGGACATTATAGGATTTTACTCCCTCACGAATACTTACACGAATACCTCGTGATCTCACTTTAGATTTCTTATGGTAAATAGACAATAATTGTGCTATTTTTTTTTTTGTTGTAAACCACACAAAGAGTATAGGAATGGTTATGGGACTAATAAAATAATATCATCGTCTAAGTCTCAATACGTCTATCTAGATTGCTATACATATAACACACCGTCGGCAATACGCAACTATTTTAATTAGTTAAGAATAATGATTCAAAACAGATCGGAATTCAAAATTAATAAAAAAGAACATTAAACAATGAACACAAGGCAATCTGCCAAATTAAATAACGGATATTTTACAATACCAAGTAATTTCAGAGCGGAGTGTTCAAATTTTAAAAACTGTTTTTATCCTCGTAACGAGTGGCAATGTGTTCCCCGCTCAAGTTGGTCGTGAAAAGTGGAAATTCCAACTAGCACCAACGGTGTCGGGTCGTGATTGCAATATTTGCCGCGCCCCTGATGAAAAATATTCGCTCGTCCGTATTTTTTCCAATTGCTACAACAACTCGCGATGAGGCCACGTTTTTATATATTTTTGTATTGTTAGATGTTTTTTGCTAGATGACATGACACTTGCAGGAAATAAGAATATTGTGGTGGTATTGATGTCAGATATTAAAGTCTCTCTTTTTGTAAACTAAGGAAAAACATCTTTTAGTTTCAAAAAAACATTGCTACTTGGATTTTGTTACATACCGTGGCGAAGTATCTATATTATATGTATATAGGATATAAATAGAGCCTATACATGTGAGATATTTACGAAGACCAAGCGTTCAAAGTGTAACTGTTAATGAACTAACAAGTTTCAAACTCTGCCTTAAGCGAAGTGATAAGACTTTGTTAAGGCATACTCTGAGAGAACGCCCCGTATCGATGATCTAAAGTTCTGAACTTGAGGAACTAAGTTGATCTACATTTACCAGTGTCTTGAAATAATCCACATTGGTAGATATAATAATATTTAAACAAAGCGCTTACAGCGCCTCTACCGCAAATTAATGTAATTACTATGATCAAATAATCTTGACTATTTCATGAAGAAACCGCGTATTTAGTTGCCCGTATTGAGAAGCGATTTATTTAATTGATCTGCCCAAACCACATCATGATGTGGCCAATAGACAGTGAAACATTTCATGAAATTCTCGAGCATTTCATGAAGTGAGCAAATCTGTGATATGGCCACGATATGTGCGATTTTATTGTCCAGAAAATAAGTTCCGTTTTATATTTTAAGTAGGAATCAGTAGGGATGGTATAAAGCTTTACGGGGTATCAATTAGCGACATCACAGGTAAGTTAATAACTTAAGTGACATCAACTTTGTAGAAACAGTTTTATATTTGTAGCTTTTATCCGCGGCTTCGCTCGCGTTAATCCTTTCTAAGCATCCGCTAGATGCCTTCTTCTTCTTCTCTCAGCCGAAAGACGTCCACTGCTGGACAAAGGCCGCCCCCAAGGATTTCCACAACGACCGGTCCTGCGCTGCCCGCATCCATGCGCATCCCGCGACCTTCACCAGGTCGTCGGTCCACCGAGTGGGAGGCCTGTTAACACTACATTTTCCGGATCGTGGTCGCCACTCGAGAACTTTTCTGCCCCAACGGCTATCTATTCTACGAGCTATGTGCCCCGCCCACTGCCACTTAAGTTTCGCGATTTTGCGGGCTATGTTCTGATTCGATCACGCAGGGAAACTCCGAGCATAGCGCGCTCCATCGCCCTTTGGGTGACCTTGAGCCTTCTTATGAGGCCCATAGTAAGCGACAACGTCTCAGTTCCGTATGTCATTACTGGCAACACACACTGGTCAAAGACCTTAGTCTTGAGACACTGCGGTATTTGGGACGAGAAGATATCGCGAAGCTTCCCGAACGCTGCCCAGCCGAGTTGGATTCGACGGTTGACCTCTTTCTCGAAGTTGGACTTACCTAACTGAACTGTTTGTCCCAGGTATACATAATTGTCAACAAATTCGAGTGTAGAGTCTCCAACCTTATTATAACCGGATATTGAACATTATTTTCATCTTGTCCATGTTCATTTTTAGACCCACTTGTTGAGAGGCTCTACAGAGGCCATCGAGCATTGTGCCTAGGTCTTCCAAGGTCTCAGCCATGACTACGATGTCGTCAGCGAATCGAAGGTGAGTGATGTACTCGCCGTTGATATTGATACCGAGTCCGTGCCAGTCCAGAAGCTTGAAAACATCTTCCAGGGCACGGTGAACAGTTTCGGAGATATCACGTCTCCCTGTCTCACCCCTCGCTGCAACTGGATAGGTTTGGAGCCTTGATCCTGGAGACGGACCGACATGGTGGCGTTTTCGTACAAACACTTCAGCGCTTCGATATATCGATAGTCAATTTGGCACCGTTGGAGAGACTGTAGCATAGCCCAGGTCTCGATCCGCTAGATGCCTACGTCATAACATTTACCTGCATACCAAATTTCAGGCCGATCCGTCCAGTGGTTTGGGCTGTGCGTTGATAGATCACTATGTCAGTCAGTCAGTCACCTTTGAGTTATATATATATAGATTTAAATTAAATACAATAGGGCCTTTTCATATGAATTAAATTTGTAAGTTATACCTGTCAGATATTTTATCATGCATGCAAGGTGGGTGAAGCCTTGCTACGCTACTATTGTGGTTATATATTCAAGTTATCAACATGTAGCGACAACATGTGAACAATACAAGTTCATGTAGGTGCCTAAATCGAAGGTAGATTGATGAGGTTATTGTTTGTGATTGAATTTGCGTCGTGTTTGTACAACATTCAGTACAAAGTACTGATTGAATACAAACAACAAATACAGAGGAAAATCAAAACTAGATTTACTTGAAATTTATTGATCAAATAGTACATTGAATATAAAATAATCTAACTGTTGAGAGGGCGTAATCGTCAGCAGTGGGGTCTGCACCATGCAGCAGAGAACAATGAATGATGCTGTGAATGTCCTCGCTTTATTGGATTATAAACTTGGGCTTCAAACGTCAACAGGATATTTTATTTTTATTAACCTTTATTGTACAATTGTGTTTGTACAATAAAGGTTAAATAAAATGAAATAAATGGTGTGGCACAATAGGTGGATTAATGCATTATCTAACAGAACATTATCTATCTAACAGACGATATTATTACAAATACAGTCACTACAAATATATTAATAATAAATGAAAATAGCCAGAAGAGTGGCATAGATTTCATAACATGGCGGCTGTCAAGAACGGAAGGGAACACAGACAAAATTATTTATGGCAAAGACCATAGTCAAAACTTTACATAGTGCTCCTTATGCATTCATTATCCAACACTAACAAAGGTCTACAATAAATTATATATTCACAAAACTGAATATGGTATTTCATGCACCAAAAGTGACTTTATCGAAATGTTATTGGTAATAGTATCATCGTTATTTTAACGAACTAACGATTAATTTGAACCAATGTTACAGGCAACCAAAATAATGGCAAAAAAAAAATCTAGGATATATACAGAAAATTTAATAAGAAGATATTTACTAGTAGTATTAATAAGTAGGTAGGTATAGTTCAGAAACATGGATTCAGTTCGATTACGGCAAAACCCCCCATGGATAAAATCCTTGGGGGAGGCCTTTGTCCAGCAGTGGACGTCTTTAGGCTAAGAGAGAGAGAGAGAGAGAGAGAGAGGTATAGTTCAGTACTTTGTAATACCTGAGTTCAATCAGGTACCTACGTAAGTACAAGTAATAAAGCTTGATAGAAATCTATGGACTATACTTGGCATTTCTCTTCATCTTGAGTTTTCCCACGCTTTTGGATAATTCCAATAACCGCTTGCGCTTAAATATTTTCTACTAATCCTTCATCATCATCATTGGCCAGCACATCTTTTACAGATGATTCTTGTAGCGGCTGTGTCGTAGTCAAAATTGTCCTTCAATTTTAGTTGGTGGTGGTTGGTTAATGGTTTTAGTTGGTAGTAATACTTCAACGACAAAGAGATTGCATGAGGTAGTGCGCCATTTGTAACACAATTTTTATCTAAAACGCCTATATTCAAGCATTAAGTATATTCCTAAATAATGTTATATAACATTCAACACCTTTCGCCCTTGCCCATGAAAGTATATCGTTTGATGACTCCATGTTTATTTTGCTTATCCTTTTATCCCTACGATCGCTAATGGGCTGATATGACTGTATTGTTACTTTATCTGACATGGCATGGATTACTAGGATGAGCTACGTATCGGTTAAAAAGCTATCAGTTAGTGTCAACAGCATCAAGCTTCTACACTACACAATTGTTTTCACATTTTCGTAAAACAATAGTTATAATCTTAAGTGCGCATAAAAGTTTTTGACAATATTGATTTGAATGATTGGTAATTATGGCCGGAACACAAATAGTTAAAATGGGTGTCATCCCTAAAACAAGCGTTAACATTTCTTCGGCGGTAAGGTGAATTAATACTTCATTACTTAATTCTTATTTTTTATTGTATCTATTCTTGTTGCATTTATCAATGCGTTTTTTTTATATTTTAGTCTACTAGGTATCAGTGTCGTTATTAAGTATTGATGTGATTTCTTTTTAAGTACTGTTTACGGAAATTTTACTGGCATCAAGTAATGTAGTAGTAGGTAGTAAACGAATTGTTTGTATGATAGTTTTCATTTTTGAGTTTATCGCAATTAGATATTCTGTTTGTTTGTTTGTAATAATTTTATTGCACAAATAACATAAATTACAATTTACATGAAGACGGAAAATGGCAACGGCGGACTTAACCCTTGAAAGGATATCTGTATTATAAATCAGTATATTTTCTCCAGGCAAGCGTCATGCAGTCGAGGCTGGCTCAGGATAGTTGTTCAGTACTTCTTCGGGGCTGTCACGGTGGCCAGTTTTATCTTGATTGTCATTATATCCACGAGGACCCCTACCAGCGAGATAAGTACCCAGTCTTCCAGCTGCACCTTGCAAACTTGCAGGATTCAATGTAATAGCACTCCGACGTTGTATGAAGATGTGGTGTCTGTGGTTTCGGTAAGTTGAGCTTTTGGTTTTCAACTTTATATGTTATTTTGTATATAAATATTCGTTAAATAGGAAATTGATATTTTTTAAATAATTGATATCATAGGATTTATTAAAAATTTACTTGTGTATTAGCTCTAATAACATGAAATTAATTCAAAAAATAAATATGAAACTAAAACAATAAATCTAAAGGGCAAAATTACAAATGCTGGAAATCACAGCGCGGTAACATTCACAGGAAGCTACAAGTATTGCCAAGTTGAATTGCAATGCTTTGATCCCTTAAGGCAGGTAATTACTTACCCTCCGGTTACGAGATAAATTATTATAAAATTATAGACATTAGTTAGTATATTGTAAGCAAACGAAATGAAAGGAAGTTTACATTTATATTATAAACAATAATATCTTTTTTTCAGGAATCAGAAGTTATTTGCCCAAAACTATCCTTGGTTATAATGGATGCGATTTTCGAAAATGAAACCTTACCATCACAATGGTTCTCTGGTTTACGAAATTCCATCAATAGATTGGCTATTGTAAAAGGAAACCTGAAATATATTGCACCGCAAGCGTTCATGAGCCTTTTTGCTGGGAACATTGAAGTCATTGTTTTTGAGGGCATTACTTTAGCAAATTGGTTGGCAGAAAGTCTAGTGGGACTTTCAAGTTTACGTCAATTATATATAAAGAATTGTGATATAATCAACGTACAAAATTTTTTGAGATCTGTTCACGATACCTTAGATCTACTGACGATAACTCAAAGTGATAAATGGGATCCAATGAATATAACCGGAGCAACTGAAATGATTGCTTTAGATACAGTTGATTTTTCGTTTAACATATTTGACAACATACTATCAAACGAATCGTTCACAGGCCTTATAGATTGTAAGATTTTATATTTAAATTCTTGTAATATAACAGCATTAGGACCAGGTACTTTTGACTATCTACACAAAATTGAGGTAATATATCTTAATAATAATTTTCTTACAACCATACCCACAGGACTGTTCAATGCTATGTTAAATCGTGTTAATCCAAAACCAAGAATAAATTTACAGGATAACCCATGGTATTGTGATTGTTTGTCACATGACCTAAGATGTTTATACTATAACGATTTACTTTATGTTGATCCTTTCTGTGATACTCCTGAAGCGCTTCATGGTCAGTCATTTTCGGCAATTTCTGATTTTTGTTCTGATGATGAGACACATGCAGAGGTTGTTGTAGTGGATCTTGTTGAATTTCAAAAATATACTACTGCAAATGTTGTTACACGATTTGAAAATGATTGTACAAGTGAAATTCCTTACAATAACACTTGGGAATTTTTCACTCCAAATGATTTGTACAGCTGTGAAAATTACAGTTTGTCATCATCTACAATAAGCAAATTAGTAAGCAGTACAAATGGAAAAGTTGTTGAGGATATATCAAAAAGTGAGTGGATAACTCCAACGTATCTTATAAGGCATAAAGATTATTCTATGGTTCAAATTAGTACGTTATCAGCCAATGAGTATGGCATATTATGGTTTAAAAATACATGTCCTAATGAAATATATTGTATGTCGTCGTTACCAAAATTTTTGCGAATTTATGATCATTATATCGGTTCTCTATATACTTTTTGTCCAATAGATTTACACCATGGGTATGTAAGAGTTGATAAATGTGTAGATTACAACTCTGTTACTTCAGAAACTGATTCACCAGTGAATATTTTTGGTAATATAATCCTCTATGTTAGTACGATCATGTTATGCCTGACAATTGGAGCCATTTTAGTGTATGGAGTAATTAGATGCAATCCAATACTTTTGAAAGGTAGTAAACGACTTTTGTTTGTAAAACACAAAAATGTTGACGCTTTGGTCTTGCCACCAAAAGTTCCATTAAGAACCACTTTGTCAAATGTAGAACCTGATCCTATTTTTAATGTTACACCAATATGTGCACCACCAGAAAACGAGAATAACTTATCGCCAAGAAATTTTGTTAGGATGAAGTCAACGCGAAGTGACATGAGCACAGTCAGTTACATTTCGGCGTTGCAACCAACTGAAGATCAGCTCGCTGAGTGGAGGATCAAGAGGCATTTCGACAACAATATTACTATGACATCTGATTCGGAAATGTCCATATTTTCTTGGACCACTGACGGAAATAGTTCTAGCGAGTATATGAGTACAAGTAGTATTATTTACGAAAGTTTGAAATAAAATTTAAAAATATATTTATAATAAATAATCACAATGTATCACGGTGTTATTTATAACTTAAGTATATTTGGAAAATATCACTGCTGAATATAAATATTGCTATAAAATTATATTATTTTGAGTTTATATAGCCTTCTCAAAAACAAGATCAGATTCAAATCCAAAATTCAAATTTAAAATGTTGTAATCCACAAATAGTTCAGCCATTTGTTTTGTCAACAAACACAGTTGACGTCTCTTAAAAGTGCATTAGTAACGGTATTGGATGCATTTACTGTATAATATATTTAGATCACTTGGAAGACAGGTCCCGTGAGACGGCTGTCTAACTTCTGTCTCCATTTGAAAATGAATCAATCGTTACAGCTGTTTCTGACGCAACACTAAACGGCATGCATTGTCTAACCATTGGTCGCTGGTCGCCAGATCTATTTTCATACACGTACTAAAACAACTGTAGGCCTTCATTTATTCACGTATCATCATATTTCACGCATCTTGTAAGAATTCTAACTGATTTATTAGCTTTTATTAATTTACTTATGCTAATATTTAGTGTAAGGTCGTTCGTGAATGTTTAGCGGTAATAAATTCTTCACTTTCGTTCTGTAGGTACGTTTTTATGGCATCTTTCCAATCATAATGTCAAATGTAAATTGAGTTATTAAATTACAGAATTCACGAAATGTGTAATTAATAAAGTTTGTGTTAATTAAGAACGTACATTTCATTTTATTACAATTAGCTAAAGAAACATAAGATTGTAAGCAAACGATTAATTTGATTGATATATTATTTTAATTTTTGGTAAGTTAGACTTTTAAGTATTTACTGTTGTTTCTGAATATATTTAGCGTCTCTAAAATTCAATAAAGGTTTTTTTAAAGACAAAATATTAGGCATACCATAATAAAAAGTTTAGATGATTTCTTAGTTTTATTAGAGCAAGCATCTTCTGTGATTTTATTTAACGGAACATTTGTCATTTTGAAGGGTTCATTTCGCGAATAAATTATAACTATTCTGATTCAATATATGTATTCCTAGTTAGCGTATCATAAATCACCCTGTATAGGCCTTGACAATGATAATGGATCTAACAATAGCCCGAAACGGACTACAATATTGGCAGATATTTTCTTCCGGCGACCACAACAATGACTCTTGGCAGGTGAAGCTGGCATTGCAGTCTCTCATCAGGCAGACTTTCCATCATGACTAATGTTATTACTATGACGTAGCTGATCCTCTTCCTTTAGTCGTATTCCTCATGACTGAGGGTCGTGGTCATTATATGGAATGAAACACACACAACGACTATCTTGGCAATGTTAATGGTTTGGCATTGCCTTCTCCAATTCACACTCTAGCTGATAATCATCAACCACAGTGCAGGTTTCCTAACGATATTTTCCTTCAGCGGAAGCAAGTGGTGGTCGATGAAAACTACCATTCATGAGTCAGATTGCTATACAAACTTTGAAGCCACAGGCGGGCGCCCTACGACTCATTCACCACCGCTTCAACGTACGACGTAGCTGATAGTCAGCGTATAATGAAGGATGTAAGAAAAAAAGCTTGCGAATAGCTACCTTCTTTTGCAGGACTTATGGTATCTATGACTAACAGTGGCCTAAGAAGGAAAGAAGTGGCCTGATGATTCTAATATTTTAATGATCTTACTACGCAAAATAGCTTGTTTGCATTATTAATTAAAAATGATAGGCAAGACACGATGTAAAAATATGATATATGTAAGTTGTAAAATTCTGATAAACTTATAAATCTATGTACTAATAAAGAAATAAATGTGTTTTATTAATATTAAGTGAATATTAAGATACATTTCAAATACATATCTCGATTGCGAATACAGCATTTATCGGAAATCTAAGATAATTTATCACGCCCAGAAATCTGAACATGAAATAACTCCCCAACTTCCTTATCATTAACAATATTATAAAAGCATTTGATGCTGGAGAAGCAAGACCTCAATCCATTATAACTGGATCTATAAATACTCTTGCAGTAAATTATATTTGTGGTATTAATTGAGGAACACCTGTAGAAGTGATTAGGACACAAGTGGATGAAACATTAATTGGATGTGCCCGTGAGATGCGCGGGCGTGCCAACACTGAGGCCAGCGCATGCGCGATGTTAGTCAACTGTCGCCTGGTCTCATGTATGCTCATTGCAAATTCACCTCTATTACCGCCATATAGAGATCTATGAAAGGTTTATTTGACATGTAGTTGTCTATACGTTTCAACGTCAAATGTTGCGATTGCTTCAGTTTTGTAAACATGGGTTCAGAGATTTTACAGATGGATTTTACAGTTTATATCGGTCATAATGGCAATACCCACATATTTGAAGGGTTAAACTTTAGAGTGTAAAAAACGAAATTTCAAAATTAAACCAGCGTCTACTCATTGAATAGATGGGTTAATGATGGCATTAAAAATGGCAGAAAAATTGTTTCTGTTTTCAAAACTATGTTTCAAACAGATTCAATTTCGAAGCGTTTTAAAAGAAGATGAGATGGTTAGCTCTCATTTCATAGTTTAAATTTTCATAACAGCAAATACACAGTACCAAGAAATTCAAGATTACCATTAAATATACACACACTTTATACAATTAGTTAAATATACAATTATTAATATGAGTTAAGTATACAATTTAAATGGAAACAATAGCAGACTTAATAATTATATTAGTAAAGTATTAATTAAAATGGAAAGAAAAGCAAACTAAGGCAAAACTAAAGTTAGATGTGATGCAATGTATGCGGAATGGGGATATGGGCAAAAAAACTTAACTTACTTCAACTTAACTTAAACTTAAGTATGCAGATGTCATAATCGATCAGGCACAATGGAAAATAATGTAATTCTGTACTGGGCCAATGTAATAGAGGAACAACAACAAGAAGAATACTTTATTAACACACAAGAAATTACATTTTAAGATACATAAAGTAACTTGTATCTAAAAAAAAGGAAGATGCGCAAAAGGCGGCCTTATGCCGCATGAACAAACATCGCTTCATGACTCTATATCTCAGAACCGTAGAACAACCTAGACATCCACGCTCTAGCCGATGTTGTCCATGTTGCTCTATGTCCAGAACCGAATGAATACAAAATATTTCATAAATGCCAGCTACAAACATCAAATCTTCATAAATAACCCTAGTATCTTCACAGCACGGCTGACTAATATCAACTAATATTGACTTGAGCTCCTGTTACAGTCTCCACTTGATACTTTCCTGGCAGCTGCCACTCACAAGTTTACTATTGTTTGCTGAGATTACTACTTTTTACCAATTATTAATACTTTCATACCAGAATAGAACTCAAGGCTAATTAATATAATGAATTAGATGATTATACCTGTCGTTTTGGCGTTGAAAATACTTGCATTAATCGAGTTCTTATTATATAGGTGCAATTTGTTAATACCTATTACATACACTTGTTATGCTGTTGTATTAATTTTTTCACAAATTTCATACACGTTATTCATTATATGTTCCACTTTTTGCCAAAGGCATTTGACTATCCTTTTTTTGTTAAGTATGTGTTACAGTAACAAAATTGTACGATTTTTTTTTATTATTTCCCAAATCTATGTAAAAATATTATAAAAAGCAATAGCAATATATATCCAATTAAACTTATTGCTTAGAAATAAAAGAAGCACTTACAACCTGAAAAGTCTATAATTCCCTGAATACCCAATCCCATTCTATCAAACGTATAGTATGTTAAAATTTTCATCGCGCGTGTTTTGCATTTAGCAACTGTTTACACAAACAATTCCGTGTGCATGCCGCATCAACTTTTGCATTGGCTGCAGTTGGCAACGATGGAAAGTCCCGAACGAACAAATATGTCACTGTCCACGATCGGGAGCACCTGCCCCCCCTCCCCACTTGCCTCCACCCGCAACCCTTCGGAGCTTTGCATTCATTTACAACGAAAAATGTGCGTTTTGATGGCAGGACCCATTTATTAAATTTTAATTTAAAAACACTATAAATAAATATTTAAATATACATAGAAATATAGCACTCAGGCTAAACTTTTAAGAAAAACAGCCGCATAATTATTATTGTTCATGAAATTCACCAAGAAACTTAAACTTTTTGTAGTCAACAGGTGATGTCGGCCATATACATTTTGACGAAGGCTATATACAAAACGCTCCAAAAAAAATGTGGATTGGTTAGCCGTTAGAGCCAGACTAGACGGGTCCGGCCGTTACGCCCTCAATCCGCCACGCTCTCGGCCGCGACGCTCACGAATTTTAAAATTTATTTGTCCGCGACGCCCACGATTGTAAATCGACTTTTTTTTTAGGTACTTGTATATTGAGGAAGTACTGTTGAGGACAAAAATGTTGTATTCATTTTTCATTTTCATATAAACCATGTGTATGAGTATTATTTACACTACCATTCATAATAATTTTATACATACACCAAGTATATAAAAAACAGAACCGAATATGAAATTATTGGCAAAAATATAGAAAGGTTACTACACTTAGATGCCAAAAAGGACATCTTGCCCGTCTTTTATTTATAAAAATGATTTTTGTTGATTTTTTAAAGTTTCGAAAATTGGAATAATATAAAGAACCGTACCGTACCGTAATTAACACGAAAAATTACTGATTTTATATTTGTATACTTAAGGATAGTTTAAAACTACATATATGTATCTTGATTCATGAATACCCTTTTTTTATAACTAAACTCGGGCAAACATACCTACTACATCACTTTGGTAATATTTATTTTTATTTTAACAATTCTCTTCTCAACAGTACTCATTCAAGTTAGTTGCAAAAAAAATATTAAACCATGAGCGTCGTGGCCGAGAGCGTGGAGGACAAACAAATTTTAAAATTCGGAGCGTCGCGGCCGAGTGTGTGGCGGAATGAGGGCCTAACGGCCGGACCCGACTAGACTAGATGATAAAATAACTATAGGTACCTATAGCAAGTTATCTTGTGATGTGCTCTTTCAAAGAAAACACTTTTACTTACAAAACTAACCTATTAGAGCCAAATTGATACTTAACATTTTCGAAATTTCGAATAAAAATAACATGTTGATACCTAAGTGTTCATAATATTTTCATAAATCTTGACGTTTGGGTGTTTGAAAACTTTAGAAATATAAGATCTACTGAATGCGATCTTTTTGACGTTAAAGGATTAATAACATTTTCGATTATATTGCAAATGAGATGAAACATTAATTCAAGAAATGTCATCTAAAATATTATCTATATCTATACATATAATAAAACAGTAAAAATATTTTGTCTGTACATTTAGTATTTTTGACTAAAATGGATAGAGGGACACTTAAAAAGAACAATAGAAAGCAAAAAAATTTTTTTGGAATTTCTTGTCTGTCTGTCTGTCCGTCTGTCTGTCTGTCTGTCTGTCTGTATGTATGTACGCGTTTCACGCAAAAACTACTGGACGGATTTGAATGAAACTTTTTTTGTTGTATAGCTATTAAGCCTGGGCAACATATAGGCTATAATTCATTTTGAAAACTGGAAGACCTGATGAAGAACCATAACAGAACAGCTAAACTAAAAGAAACATGGAAATGGTACCTTAGCAAAAGTTTATCAATCTGACGAGCATTTTTTGTTGACGTATAAAAATCGAAGATCAGGATCATCTGATGAAGAACTCCAAGAGACCAGCTACACTATTACATATATGGAAATGGCGCCTTAGCAAAAGTTGTTCAACCTGATGAGCATTTTCTACTGACGTATAAATATTGAAGATCTGGAACATCTGTTCCCGTTCATCAACATATATTCCCGCGGGACACGGGATAACGGCTGAAGTTTTGAGTACTGGAGTTTAGGTTACTACGAAGCAAAACTAACGCGGGCGAAGCCGCGGGCAACAGCTAGTTATTCAATAAAATCATTAATCCTTGGCAAAGAGAACATCATAAAATACGTTGAGGTAGATATTAATTGTAATAAAAAGCACGCAAACAATAGGTGTGGCAAACATCCAGGTTATAAAGGTTTGCGAAATAAAGTCGAAATACTAATTTATTATAATTTAAACTATACATTTGGCCTGCTAGTTCACCGCACATCTATTGGACATCCGGCAGGCGAACATAATGTATGATGACCTTAACAACAACTATTAAATACGAACCGCGAAGCGAAATGGTGTGACTCGTAGTGGAAGACGATCTGAGCTTTGATCCGAGGCAACCTGGGTGACATCGGTGGCCGATTCAGGCTAGTCGCTCAGTCGATCCAGTGGAAAGGACTAGTGTTTCTTCTCCTCTGGTTCTACATAGCATACACCATCATACAATTCCTTTGAGCCTGTGATAAAATGGTGAGAGATTTTCGTGCGCATTTGATGTTGGATTTTGTGGTGATATTGGAAGTGAACAGTGAAATGGAGCTTTTGCTTTTTTCAGTTTACATTTTTACTTTTTTAATTAATCCAAATTTTTCGGTGGCTTTTCAGGATGAACTCAACAAGGAACAGATTGCCAGTAAGTATTATTTTTTTTCATTTAGATAAATGTTTCAGAATATTTTCCTTAATTTTACGGTACACGCGCACTTATTTAAATGAAAAGCAATAGTGTACCTGTACGTAAATAATTGATAGAAATATTATTTTAATTTCAAAAAGTTTTACTTTTAAAAGTTACTTAGTCATTAGAGCCTTGCGCGCTCACTTCAGAGTTTACCCGATTCTTCAAAAAGTTTTACCCATTAGCTTAACTAATAGAGATATAACTTATTCCAGTCTTAAAGAAAGCCTTCGAGGCGTTCGACCAT
>JAEMBS010000621.1:0-18241 GCA_018467065.1 Ephestia elutella
CCAACGGTTTTGCCGTCAAAGCGTAAACAGACAAAGAGACAGACTCGCATTTATAATATCATTATGGATCTTAAGTGAGACAAGATTTCAGATCCCATAATTTTCGAATGCCTCCTACATACGACACAGCCTACATTGCCTAGTGAGACTATTAATCTGCTATTTGACAGCCGACAAAATGCCACTCATTACTGTTGGATAACCGGTAACATTGTAAATAAAAGTATTAGGCGTGTTTTAAATGCTTTGCTTAGAAGTACAATATTCCCTTACTTCTCTGTATAGGAGAAACAAAACTAATAATCTAAATGATTGTTCAAGCAGAGATTAGTTATAAATTCGTGATAATTATTTGGAAGTTCTAAATACTTATATTTAATTAAATAATAACACATACTTACATTAACAATGTTTATTTTCCATCACATCGCCATAAAAAACAAAAGACTAACGGACTGATCGCTAACCTTCTAAAATTGGCGGGCAGATTAACCAGCCAGTGTCAATGTGACAGCGCACAGATAATAAACCTTATGCGATCAGTCCGTAAATTGATGAATACAAATAATAATTCTAATCTACATATTTATATTTAAAAAGGTTTCTAACAGTCGGCCTTCCTGAATATAAGGCGCGTCCTCGGGCCAAAATATTAAGGGAATAGCTTGAAATGATACTTTTTTTTTTGGCTAAATTCATGGAGTCTAGTTTCTAAACAGGAACAAAAGCTATTTAAGAATGTTTATAAACTATAAAGACTATTTACTACCATTAACTCAATATTTTGGTTTAACTGAATTATTGTTTTGAAAATGCCACTACTAATTATTTTACATTTCTGTTGGCAATTAATTTTTACAATTTAACATTTGCCTTGGTGATAATCTATATTTAGTATTTTTATGATAATCAGCTCCAATACTTTTTACATTAATTCAAAACAGTTTTATATTTATATCGGTAATACGCTCCAAATTTTACATTTATACACAATAAGTTGTTACAATAATATACATTCAATCCGGTAAAAATTATTTACCATTTATATTGGAAATTACTTCATTTCTAAAAGTTTTACATTCATTCTGGTGTAAAACTATTTAATAATATGTATTAAAATTAACTTCAAAAGTTGTACAGTCATCTTTATCAGAAATTTAACTTTTATAATAAGTAAAAATACTTTTATTGCATCAAAAATATGTAGGATTATAATTGTAACATTGTGATTTAATATATGGATAATGCGCACAATAAATAGGCGGCTCCTTATCACAAGTGTGCAATTTTTATATTGGTATTAAACTTTATCTCAAATACCAAATGGCCTAATGCTTCGGTTTGTCTTAGTTAACATTGGCAATTTTTATTGAATACCATTATACACTGTAAAAAGGATTACATTTATTTTGCAACAATATCAGCATCAAATATTATACTTTAATTTTATTTGATGCTAATATAATTTTATACTTTATACATTCATTTTGGTATTAATCTATTAAATATTGACATTTATACCAAAAGGTAGTTTCATTTTTCGTAATATCAATTTGAATACACATTTTGAATAAAGATTATTATTAAGTACTTTGAATATCAATGATCCTAAGCTTTAATTTATCTTGTTTACCGTTGACAACAAGCCTTATATCTTGATTACTCTTATTGTTAAAAATTTACATTTACATATCTTTTATAATAATATTGCCACTCAGCTTCAAAGCTATGTTACATTATTATTATTATTTTTTTATCTCATTATTATAATTATATTGGTAATAAAACTTCAAAAAGTTGTGAACTGATTTCAGTAACAAGCATCTTATCTTAAATACTAATGGTCCCAAGTTTCAGTTTATCTTGGATACCATTGGTAACAAACCTCATATCTTGAATAGTCTTAATACATAGTTTTACATTAATTTTGCAAATAATATTGTAATCAGCTTTGAAAATTATGCATTCGTTTTAGTAAATAACATCATTTTGGTAATAAGTAATTTTGCAATAATGTAATCAGCTTTGAAAAGTTATGCATTCATACTTCAGTAAATAACATCATATTGGTAATAAGTTCCAAGTTATACATTAATGTTGGCAACAAGTCTCTGTATCTTAAATACTTATGGTCCCAGCTTCGTATTGGTTACCATTAGCAACAAGCTCTCATATCTTGAATACTCTTATATGCTACATTAATTTTGCAACATATCAAATTCTTTTTATATTCATAATTTTTACATTAATATTGGCAACAAGCATCGTATCTTGACTACCAATGGTCCCAGCTTCGTATTGGTTACCATTGGCAACAAGCCTAATATCTTGAATAACACTCCTTATACATTAATTTTGGTGACAAGCCTCGTATCTTGAATACCAATGGCCTCCAAGCTTGATATTGGAAACCGTTGGCAACAAGCCTAATATCTTGAACACCTTTAAACACTCTATTTGGCAACAAGCATCGTATCTTGAATACCAATGGTCCCAGCTTCGTATTGGTTACCATTGGCAACAAGCCTAATATCTTGAATACCATTATACATTGTTACTGGCAACAAGCCTAATATCTTAAATACCAATGGCCCCAAGCTTGATATTGGAAACCATTGGCAAAAAGCCTCATATCTTGAATACCAGTAATATTATTTTGAGTATCTTAATGTCTGAAAGAAAATGATTAGTTATAATTATTATTACTATTGTACATTGTAAATCTGGTTATATTTTACGAACCAAGAAATGTCTCATATTCATTTATTCACTCCATGTCGACAAATTATTCTAATCGGATTTATTCACTCAATGAATAAAACTTTAATGTCAAACACGATATCCACGTTTTGTATAAGTCTAGATTAATAATTTTTTGTTTCATAAGGTAATATTAACAATATTGGGTTATAGTCGCACATTCAGTTGTCGACACATGGAAGACTGGAAGACAGTCAACATAAGCAAGCCATCAATGTTTAATTTAACTTTATTTAGTTATAGTGATCGTTGATTGTATTCATTTTTTTTTTTTATTATTATTTGAGTGAAATAAAACACATTTGAAAACTTTCTTGGTAAAGTATTTATGATTGTGACATCAGCAAATAATTAGTACTTAAAAAGGGAACATACAAATTTGAACATGCATCTTTTTTACTGTAGTGTCCATAGTAGTTTATCTTTTAATTTATAATCATATAGCTCATTATAGTGTAATCGCAAAATTCTATAAATATCTTATTAAAACAATATATGAAAAGAACGTGGGTACATACTTATATGTATCTATTATGTATGTTCAAAAATACACTACGTTTACAAAATAACACGTAAAAAGGTATGTTAATATTATAGGTACATCTTTGGTTATATGTATATGAATGTGACCATAAGTTCACAAATTAAAAAGGTAATCTTACCTACTTTAGATAACAAAAATGAGGATATATGATTTTTTTTTGTATTCTTTATCTTATTAATAGATACCCAATAGACCAAAGCCAGTAATATACAGTGCGACAATTAAAATAGGCTGGCTTCATTGTACATGTAATTGGTATCTATATCATAAACAAAAATAAGACATTAATAATTACAACATATAGCTTGTACAAAAGTAAATTAAGCTTTTCTCATATGAATCCGACGATAGTCAGCAGTTTACGCAACTATTATTTTAACAACATTACTATTTACCACTATCATTCGTTGTGTGAACTTATATCATAATTTTCATTTTACCAATTTCTATTTACTAGTAAATTTCATGGAATCTTTCTCAGTTTGTATCAACAACTAATCAATATCATAAGAGTTTATGATTTTATCAAAAGGTCATAAACCAGGATTCCATAGCATAGCTTGACTTTGACTAAGTTCTTAATTTATAATTAATTTAATATTGCTTACATGATGTTTACATTGGTTGATATTTTAATGTTTTCATAGGTAAATACATGAACACAGGAAGGGTGTTGCAAGTTTATAGAAAACAAAGTAAGAAAACCAGTAATCTTAAATAACATTATCACTAATATAGAATAGGATCAAATTATATAATGGTAGATCAATATTGTCAAATTAAATTCAAACTAAATAATTGTCAAAATATTGTGACAATGTTTTGACAATTTGTCTAGTGATAGCTTTCGTACACTGTTTGAATTGGTAATCAAAAATGAAAAGTCAAAGCATCTTATAATTGATCCTATCTGTTGGGTGATCTGTACTTGTAATACAGTTGATTATTTAAGTCCTTACATTACTACCTAATTTCACTATATGAAATTGTATTGTAACGACATATTAATTCTAAGCCCATAAGTCTTTTCTGTTTTATTATTAATAACCTTAATTTACCTATGAATATTGATGCATCTCAACACAATCACTGCATTTCCTTAAAACGAATCATTATATCTGAAATGCTAATTATCGACGTTAAGTAGGTACATTAAACTTAAGAACATATCGAAACAATTACCGTCACTATGTTAATTCAAACATGGATTACATTTATGGAAGGGTTTCTCATTATCTACCTGTATTTCAAGTCGTAACTTTTACATTAGACGACCATTGGTTGAGTTGCATTATACATGATAAAATATAAAATATATCCAAAAACTTTTTTGTTGTGTAACGTTGAAATAACATCCTTACATGCAAATTGCAGTTGCTGTAAAAGTAGTAGTTTTACTATAAAATACCAAATACAATCTTTTATTATGTCTATACATACATTCATAATATTAAATTAATTATTATCAAATTACATTAACTTCGGTTTACTAAGTGAAGTGTCACAGTATTTCGTGTAGGAGCTTCAGTTACAGTCGTTTATATAGGAGCTTTTAAAACATTAAAATTAACAACAATTAATATTGCTTGTCAAGTTTAATTTAGGTACCTAAGATAAGTCTAATAGGTAGTTGCATAAGGTTAATTTTACAATACAAGATCAAATCGCTTTTATCATGGCATTTTCAAACATTATATTATTGTATCTAATGCTAATTGAGCCATAAAATGAAATACCTATATATCATCAGAAAAGAAAAAGGTAACTATTATGGCACTCAGTTTAAGTCTCAGTTCTACATTATGAAGATTTGAAAAATAACACTATTTGTGTTGAATTTTGAGTATTTGTATAGTTTTCAAAAGGTTTACCCTAAAGTAAATCAAGGTAAAAATACTAGTCTGTACAAATTGTAAAAAGGTAACTGAACTGGTAATCAACATTCAACACATTATATCGGAAAAATTTCATTGCATGACTCATTTTTAAAAAAGAAATCTTTTTAGAATGGATTGTTTTAATTTTTTTTTTTTGTCAAGATCACTTAGGGTTGCCAGCCATACTATAATTGTGCCATAGTAAGTATTGCAGCATATGCGTCTGCTTACTATATACATTTTAACGAATTATATCTTCAAAAAATATTATAATCATGAATAATAATAACTAAATAATATTTTACTATAAATGTTGGCAACCCTACCCATTAGGGTATATATTAATATTACTAGATCATCTTCTGATATGGTTGTATGCGTTCCAGTTCAAGGAGACCGTTCTAGCTTCTGTTCTGTGGGTCAAACAGCATTACATTTCTATACATATACATATCTATGGATACGTTTATACGTGATATACTTATGTAAAGGTAATTATTTGGACAAACAGTTACGAGAACGGCCATACCCTTGATATGGTACCAGTGACTTTCGAAGTGGCTCAGCATAGCTCTGTGCACACGATGTGGCGCAGCTACCCTCACGGCGCGGCGCAGCTCCTCCTCACGGCGCGGCGCATCTCCTCTCACGGCGCGACGCAGCTCCTCTCACGGCGCGGCGCAGCTCCTCTCACGGCGCGGCACAGCTCCTCTCACGGCGCGACGCAGCTCCTCTCACGGCGCGGCACAGCTCCTCTCACGGCGCGGCGCAGCTCCTCTCACGGCGCGACGCAGCTCCTCTCACGGCGCGGCACAGCTCCTCACACGGCGTGGCACAGCTCCTCTCACGGCGCGGCACAGCTCCTCTCACGGCGCGGCACAGCTCCTCTCACGGCGCGGCACAGCTCCTCTCACGGCGCGGCACAGCTCCTCTCACGGCGCGGCACAGCTCCTCAAACGACGCGACGCAGTGTCCTCTCACAGCGCGGTGCAGCTCCTCTCACGGCACAGCGCAGCTCCTCATACGACGCAGCGCAGCTCCTCTCACGGCGTGGCTCTGCTACTAGCACCGCGTAGCCCTGCACCCTGCACGGCGTAGCTCTGCACCATGCATGGCGTAGCTCTGCACCCTGCACGGCGGCGTGGCTCTGAACTTGCCGTTTTCGAGGTACCGCTGCAAAAGGTTTAAACGCCAGCACAATGAATGTTGCTAATACAAATTTCAAATATGATATGCCTAGACGTGTAAGAAACAAAGTGCGAGAGTATTGTATGTTAACACCTGAGTAGCTGATGCTGATAAGATAAATAATAGATGCTGCTGATATAAAAGCAAATGTATTCGAAAATACTTAAATGCTAATGAGTACACGAACGCGATGCGCGGTGATGATGTGCGAAGGTGAATCGTGAACTGATTGATAGATAGACAAAAATATGCATTCGTGTAATAATGCTTATTGGGCGATTTGTATGTGCTGGTGAAACCGTACCAAAGTACCTAGTATAATTTTCATTTAGAAAAAGTCTAATCAAAAATGGTATGTTTCTAACAAATGTAACTAACAATTTTACCCAAAAAGATAAGGTAACCCTTTAGTGCACAAATAAACAAACAGTAAATTAAAGAATCACAGACAAACATTTGATGGTGCAAAGGTGCATAATCAGGTACTTAGTACATAATTAAAGCAACAAAGTAAGTACCTAACTATATTCATATAAAGTATATTCATAAATTACATAGGTACTTATTTTATTTAAATAAAACAAGAAATTTCAAAAATTTTTATTTGTTATTTTATTACATAATGTTTGCCATTACTTGAATAAAATATAGTTAAATGCATACCCATATACATTACTCACTTACTTAAATGAATTTACATAGCTTACTGACACTTACTTATATGTAAAAGTATAAGTACCTACATATTTATGTTCATTATATATACATACTTATGTAAGTATATATTTAAATAAAATAAAAAAATAAGCGAGTTGTTTTTCTACATTTTCACTATTTTGTGATGTTTTTCAATACGTATAAAATATTTTCTCCAATCAAACTGCTTGAACAAAAATTTTACCACTACAGATATATTTCTCTAGTAAAAACTATAAAATTACATATCGATCCCAATTCTGAATTTGTTGGATAAACCGGTAACATTGTAAATAAAAGTATTAGGCGTGTTTTAAATGCTTTTATTAGAAGTACAATATTCCCTTACTTCTCTGTATAGGAGAAACAAAACTAATAATCTAAATGATTGTTCAAGCAGAGATTAGTTATAAATTCGTGATAATTATTTGGAAGTTCTAAATACTTATATTTAATTAAATAATAACACATACTTACATTAACAATGTTTATTTTTTCCATCACATCGCCATAAAAAACAAAAGACTAATGGACTGATCGCTAACCTTTCTAAAATTGGCGGGCAGATTAACCAGCCAGTGGGTCAATGTGATAGCGCACAGATAATAAACCTTTATGCGATCAGTCCGGTAAATTGATGAATACAAATAATAATTCTAATCTACATATTTATATTTAAAAAAGGTTTCTAACAATTAATATCTTGAAAAAGATAGGTATCAAATAAAAATTATGACTGAATGACTGATCGGCTCGTCGGCTCGCATATTTCACTCGCTTCTTTTACAATTTATAAATAATCTCCTAACTTTATCCTTTGTGTGCCAGACAGATTGTGAAGGATTTTGCCAGTGACATAAAGTAGAATTAAAATGTGAAATCAAAAAATGTTTTTCTGTATGTGTTAAACGGTTTACCTACTCTCTACATTACCTCCACTTGGTCTCGCCCATATAAAATACATAAGATTTTCTATTCATATAATAACAATGTTATATTTTTTGTAATAGATTTTTTTCAAATTTTGCTTGCTGTTATAAGTTATTATTTTGACAAGGGTAGTTATTTAGAGTTTAAATACTATTTGCTACAAAAGTTAATTCCTAAAAATTAATAATATTTGGCTCGCATTCTATTTTCGTTCCATAATACCCATGTCTCCACCCCCGTTACAGGAGAACAATGGAACATACACACAAACGAATAAGTAGGTAAAAGCTTCTAAACAGGGCTCGAGAACTTTCCAAGACAAATAAACAATAAACATAACAACGGCCCTTCAAACAACAATTATTAATATCAGAAAATATACGCTTCATCCAACTCTCAAAAAAGGTTTTTGGCAAATATCAAATTTGCTTCCGAAATTTTACCGTTATGGCCAATAAATAAAGTCTATTATCGCAGCGAATGTATTCGACCAATCCCTATTTGGATTGGTCATATTTATAGAAATGGAACCATAAAGCTCAAACACAGAATGTTTTATTCTTCTAATCATAGCTGATTGCGGAATTTTCCCGATATAGGTAGCCTAACATAAAAATATACCTTTAGTTTCGTTTGACACACGCGAATAAATCTTTTGTTCGACAGAAATTTCCTCTTTGAAGCCTCTACCTATCTAAGCCCTATATTAAGAGGGTGGAATCTTGGTGGAATCTGAGTCGACAAAACTTGTGTCTGACACTCCGACATTATCTAAAATATATTATTATTTTTGGAAAATTCTTGTTTAAAATACATAAAGATGAGGAATCTGAAATTTTGCTCCTTCCTTACAAGTATCCCATCAAAAAACGCAACCGCATTTACCTTTACTTACTAAGTTATCATCTATTATTTATACATTGAATCCCGAAAAACTGTGTGGGGAAAGGATCTTGTAGAGAAATCAGAAGCTGAACTTAAATGTAGGTGACTTGAGCACATTTAATAGTTTTCCCTCAAAAAGAAATGAAATTGGATTAGGGAGGAGATTGTTTACCTATGCAACAAATTGCACATATATTATTCATATTTTTGTACACAAATAAAATATTGTTCTACAAACATGCATAATTAAGAGACGAATCCACTATCTTTACACAAATCCTCATCCTAAACGTCCGAATGGACGTGCCCGGAAATCCAAACACATTTTATGTGTTATAAGTTGACCCCCGATGTGTATTTAGCATAAGGGACTGGTGATATATGGAAACATTTGCCATCCGAGCCGGAGAAAGCCTGGCTATCGCGATTCTTGAAAAAATGACCTACGAATGCTCTTTTCTTTTGATAAATCGTTTTCAATTAAACTTGAATAGGCTGAAGGAATGAATAATAATAGCATCACGGTATGAATGCGTTACTATCTTTAGCATTATTATAAACTTTGAGTGAGTTTGTTACTTTTCAATTCGAAACTTCTTAAGTGATTTGTCTGAAACCTAACAACATATACATATACTAACAGTTATAAGTATATGTATTAATATACATAATCTATATATATATTAATATAGATAATATATATAATCGCTCTCCCCCTTCATAATTGAAGGGAGAGCGATTGATGTCGTAAATACCTTTAAATTTTACCTAGAAATTTATGTAGGCGGAAAGATATTTCTTTTTTCTTTTGTTTATTTCCGTATATAGGTAACAAGGTAAATATTTTTGATTTTTTTAGGATGCCGCCGACGCAGTTGTGGGCACGGTTATTTTTGTTTGTTTACCTTATCATAATGCCATAAGTCGGTTCATAAATATTCAGAGTTTGTGCATTTATACTTAACTTCGTTTGCGGAACTGCTTTAATATTTTCCTTCATAATAGGTAACCAGAAATTTCGTTAGGTAAACTTTACCGACATACGAGTATTTTAGTATGCCATATCAAACTCGGAGTTAGTGGTTTTGGACTACGTTCACAACTTTACGGGTCGGTGGAGGAAACCAAGTGTAAACATAGTTAGAGAGATCGCGATGGCCGCCGCCGGATCTCTTCTCAACATATTGAATCGCCAGATTTCATATTCAGATATGTAAAATCACAAAGAAAATGCGCCAAGAAATATTTTTTCTTCTTTATCGCCATACCATAGTCTACTGCACAGCCAAAACCCTCTCTATGAAACGTTTTGTCCATTTCACTCGATTGCGAGAGTTGGAACGCAGTAGATGTTAAAATACTACTGCCTGACAATTGGAGTATTTTTCCTCGTAGACGCACTGCTACGACGTCCTCGGAAATAAATAGGGTAGTTCTACTTGTACTGTAATCCTTTCCAACTAATATTATAAATGCGAAAGTGAGTTTGTTTGTTTATTTGTTTGTTACCTCTCTCACGCTTTATCTACCTGAACCAATCTTCCTGAAATTCTGCATACACTTAGTTAGAAGTACGGAGACGGACATAGGATACTACCCTTTCATCCCGGGAAAAGCACTGTACCCGTGGGAAAACATTATAATTTTCATTTTGTAAAAGAAAAGAAGACGTCCTCGGAAATAAATAGCGCGTAGTGCTAGTGTACTGTATATGTTACTGTACTGTAATTTCTTTACAAATGGAAAGACTATAAGTACTATAACATTCCTAGTATTTCCATTTTATAACGAAAAATAATATAATACGCCATACAGCCTCTTTATTAATAGGCTTTCGGGTCTACCTAGTAACGAATAAGATTGTGGGATTTGTGGGTAAGGGCCGTATTGAAACCAAATGTGGTTCCAGGTATCCGGTTATCCTGAGCCAAATATCAATTGCGGTAGGTACTATTCCCATTGTTCAGCCGTTTCTCGGGGAAGTTAGCAGATTAGTAAACCAGTATAAACAAGTAAAAGGATTCTCTCCCTAAAATCGCTGCAAGGTTATCCTGTCAGGACCTTGTTCAGTCGATTGCAAATTAAGTCCCGCTCATTGAACCAATGTAACCGTCATACCTATATGTTGTTAAAGTGTAATACTCGTATTAACGCTGTATCTATTTTTAGGTGACTTCAATGTTTTATACCGTTGTTTCTATAGGCCTAAATTAGTATGAATTATTTATAAATTTTATTCATGCTATTTTAGGCATTTTTAAATATCTCTTGCCCAGCAGTGCACGATGCGCTTGGAGATTAGCTACAATCACTACATCTATAATCTTATCCAGTTTTTTTCATCGCGGGGTAGACAGAGATTTCGTTGCTCGAAATCCCAAGCGTAATTTTTTATTTCAAGTCTGCGAACGCGTTATTTTTTTTTGCTAGCAAATCACTCGTATTTAATGTAAATCCTCGTCAGACTCTCTCTTGAAACTAAAAATTATCTGGAATAAAAATCAGTCATATATTTAAAAATAACTCGTGTAAAGCAGAGCCTACAGAGTATAAAATGAAATAAAATAATAAAATAAAAAAAGATAATAATAAAACTTTTTTCCAAAAAAATGCTCGGAACCGACTTCCATCATAAAACTTAAAATCATGAAATAACAATAAAAGAAAAAATGTATTAGCATTCTACCTACTGGAATGAGGTGGAAGTTCGGTGCCAAGTGCAGGAGTAAGGGGTGTTATGTAATTGTTTAGCTAGGTATTATATACACGATTCCTAATATTAACTTAGATTATTTAATATTCAAAAATATTCCAATCAAATTTTTAGTTTAGTAAAAACTTTTCTTTCATTAGCTGAAAATAAAGAATTAAGAATTCGAAACTTTTTTATGTCAGTTTGATTTGAAATCGTCAGAACATGTCAAATTATCATATTATTTCGGCATAAATGAGACCGAGATCCCGTGACGACCAAACCTTCCTTATTTTAAAAATGCTTTGAATGTTTCTCTGCGTGGTATATACGGGTAAAAAAATATTAGCGACTAGGTATGAAGTTTGGATTTTTAGTTGCTTATGCAGGTAATATGGATATAGTAAGCGATGTAATTTTTATAAGTCAAAAAAGCTCCCTCCCAAAGTAATATAAAATTAAGCTTTTATAAAACAAATATAACTATAATTTAGTAAGGTTACAATATCTAGCAGGGGTTTATATCTGCACCAATTGCTTTGGTAATGGATGGCGTGATTTCTAATATTATTAGGATAATAAATCTTTAAAAAACTTTACTTTGAGGAAATTGAGTTACCACTTTAAAATGTTATTTGCTACAAGTAATCTGCCTAAGTAATCATGCACCAACTTTTATAGTCGCTAATCGCTATTTCTATGTTGGGCACATACACAGAAAATCTTGAGTTTTAACAAAATAAGGAAGAGGCATGCTATCGCGAGCTTTTGCTCTTATAATGCAATGTTGGTATTTTTTATATTTTGTTAGGTATCTTTAAAATTACCGAACAAGATTCTGACGTGGTTAAAATGGGACCAACTTGAGGAATACACCATTACGAATAAAAAAACTATTTTGGAAATCAGTCCACAATTGGCGGAGAAATCGGCGAACATACATAAAAAAAAACATACATACATCGAAACATATAACCTCCTCCTTTTTGCAGGAAGTCCGGTTGAAAATATAATTGTCATGTTTCAAAAACAAAGTTTTTATAAATACTATGACATTTTTAGGTATTGTAGTGTAGTAGCCAGACCAGCAATGCATTAGCTTGGCGGCACTCAGCAACCCACCATCGAACTAGGAATGAACCTGTATCTCAATGGTAGCCTTGTGACGGAGACGCAGACACGACTGTGAGGTGGCTTGACTTCTAACATTAGAAACAATGGTATATAGAAACATTAGGTACGTTTGTAGTATGATATTACGTTGAATACAGTAATTCCCAAGCTAGAAAAATTCTGTTTTTTTGGGAATTTCCCACAATAGGAGCAAGAATAACAAAAAATAAGGGAAAGTAAACTAAAAATTACAAGGCACAAAAAAATAAAATAAAATAAAATAAATGCAAAAAAAATAAAATGCATCTGCTATTGCTGCGAAATGCTCTCGGCCGCGTGTGTAATTATGTATTAGGTATGTGTATGTGTGTGTATGCTTGTTTGTGTTTTTTTTTTCTTTTTTTTTGTGTTATTATTAGTGTTTCAACAAATGAGCCAATCAAAGATTTATCGTTGTAAATATTATTACTTAGTGTTTAGTATTAAGTGTCACAATTTTAAACAAGATTATTACATGGCATAAGATCTTCGGTGTCTGAGTAGTTTAATGTTAATAGCCACTTTTGAATTTTGTTTTTTAATTTTCGCTTCGTAACCGGATAAATTTTTAGTATTTTATTGGCCTTGTTGTATATGTTACAGCTAAAAACTCGAAAGTTTCGGGCAGCCAGAGCTGTTCTGTGATGAGGAGCAGAACAGACAAGGTCAGTGGTCAGACAAGGTCAAATGTGTATCTTTAGAACAGAATCAGAAAAATTGTCAAACAGGTATCAAAGACAATACGCAATTATTGTCCATGCACAGTTACGTAGTACCACAGATAATATAATACCCTAGTAGTAGTACTTATATTAATTCTGTGGCACAGTTTTACTTTGTTAGTCAGGCAGGCATAGTTCGTAATCAATCATAATACACCCTAGGGATTAAAACCGTTCTCGGTATCAATCTAACCATTAGTTTAGATCGCCCGTAGTTATTTGAATTAGTAATACAATGCCTCGCTGTAGTAAGTACACAATGTACCTACATTTTGGATGTGTACGTGGAGAGACGCCGTAATCCGTGACGTCACTATAAATGAAAAGCACTGAACATGTGGTAAGTGACAAGTAACTTACATTCAAAAACAAAAAATATTTGCATGCAATAAATGTGGATTATTAAGTTTCACATCGTTCAAATTAGTTATAAGCTAAGTTGTACTAATGTTGTGTGCAAGAAATAAAGTGAGTTTGTATATTGTACTGGCACCGGAATAAATTACGATATTTAACCTGTTAATTGGCTGTTACTGGATATTTCTTTTTATATCAATTTGAATAATAGGCCCGGCCTATATAGAATATCACGAAAGACGACGTATATATAGAATAATATCGACGATAAACCCAAACCACAGCCCAAAGATTACCTACTTATATGGGTAAATAAATCATCAGTTTTTGATAAATCTAAACGCTCAATGAAGTTAGGCGTAAGTATTCCATACTCATTCGACTTACTGCGGCGTTAAATTTTATTTTACTTAGATATAAATAAAAAAATGTACATAGTGCAAAAGGTACAAAATGCGTCTAGTAGAACATTTCAGTCGCTAATAATAGCGCCGGACCGCGCAACTTTCTTTTGTTATTAATGCCTTTAAAACCTTCTTTGAACTTCCATCTTTGCTAAACGCGTCAATGTCTTTATTTTATTTTTTTTGCAATGTGACGAAAAGTATTTATATCCGTGACATCATTTCTAAGTGATATTGACATGAATTTTAATTTCGTGATAATGGACAAATAATAATACTTTGTTTATGTAGTTCATGTTTTATGTTATGTATTTACGTGTTCTTTTGTAATTTTTCTGATACTATATTTTTGCCTTAGGTTCATTCAAATATTCATTCAAACACTTGATTGACTTGAAGAAATCCCTTTTAGGATAAGTCCGCCATTGTACGCCTTTTCTTTTGCTTAAAGAGAATAACTATCTATACCTATACTAACATAATGCTGAAGAGTTTACTTGAATGCGTGTTTTGTACTATCACCGGACTGATTTGAAAAAATATTATGTGTATTCATGAGGAACGCTAAACAGTGACAAAAAAATATTTAAAGATTTCCCAGTCTAGCAGTTTGAATCCGTTTTCAGAATTTCCCCGTAAAAGTTGGGTAATTTATTGATGGAGCGCGAATGCACGCCTCACCGACCGCCCAATGCATGGACACGGACTTTATGCATTTTGGATGCAGTACGTACACACAGAACGGTAGTGTATGACGTCATTGTCTGCGTCTAATAGATTTTATTATTCTTGTAGGTATATATCACCGTAAATTGTAAATATTGTTAGTTTACAATTTATCTCGCTAGATTGTACAGTGTCAATAATTAGTCAATTTTACGAACCATTTACAATATATTTCGATACTTTACAATTCTTCGACGTGAAACCCTAGACTATTGAATCGTTCCTTAGTATAGACCAAGCCTATAATTCGCAAATCGTAACACGTCGGTGCATCGCGTGGTGCATCTTTTGACAGTTAAATTCGATAGTGATGAGATGTAAACTTTTCAATCAATAATCAAGCTGTTTTTTAAGTATTTAATTTCGATTATAATAATAAAATAGAAGAAAAATAAAATATTTGAGGCCTGTTTGCATTTTTATTTTGGAATATGAACTTTATATTGCAAATTGCTTTATATTACTTTAAATTATTTACATATAACAAATGAACTCCATATTTAAATGAATCTATTGATTATGAGTATACTTAGCATTCGCTTGCGGCTTCTTGCCCGCGTGAATTTCCCACGGGAACAGTGCTTTTTCCCGGGATGAAAGGTGCCTCCACATAAGTGTCCTTCTCCGTGCTTCCAGCTATGCTTGTATGCGAAATTTCAGGAAGATTGGTTCAGTAGATAAAGCGATAGAAGAAATTGGTAACAAACAAATAAACAAACAAACAAACTCACTTTCGCATTTATGTGTATGAGTTAACTTTATGTGCGAGTGTCGGCTGTGCCAATCACTAATACATCTATCTTGCACAGAAGTAAATTATTTTTTTTAATATAAAGCATGAAGCGAACACAAATTTCACACACACACACTGATGATATTTGACAATATTTGCATCCTGTTCATGATAAGGACTGTCACATAACTCTGTCACTTTCCTTCCTTAGCATTGCAAATGTATTGCCAACACGAACCACTAGCACTGGAAAGATTTATCATCCAAGCCGGATTTTTCATGCGTGAAATGATCCTTAACTGTCATATTTGTTGTTGTTGTCACAGGTTGACATAAAATATTTAAAATTATTTTTTTACTGTTTTTGTGCTTTTAAACTCAATAGAAATGATAAAAATGCAACGTTAGTACAATGTGTGGAAGTGTTTGCATAAAAAAAATATTCGTGGAATATCGTTCCTTCGGTAAAGCAATACATGTTTTTTTGACAGTGCCCAATGATAATAGGTATAAGCAATTTCGTGTTATTTTTGAAACAATAACCATTATTAGACTTTTGAATGCATATTTATCAGCAATATCATTATTTATTTTATAAAGTAGTGTATTAATTATAACCATTTCTTAAGAAATACTACAAGTAATTTAATAATTTCGTAAATAGCATAGATCATTTTGACAGATCCAGTTTTGTTTACTATGAAGCTGGAGCCGAATTCTAGTGCAAATATACGAATTTAGTACCTATTCTTATAAAAATCTCAGGAATTCTTTCTTTGGAAGATTAAAATCTGCACATTTAATAAGAAATACTGACAGTGAATTTTATTTCAGGACAAGGAAAATATGCCAGAAAATAATACCTCGAAGAAAGAGAACTGTTAGTAGGGGAGTATTTCTCTTACGTACTACGAGTACCAGGACAGACGATGAATGGACGCCAGCAACCATCAACATCATTTGCAATGTTTTATTGCACGTGATTTTAAATAATTTAAAATAAAATTTTATTTATTTTAATGACTAGTATTTTTTCCCAAAGGGATAGAATTTCCCTTTGTAAAAAGCGCTGATGCAGATCCGTCCGCATACCGCGCACGGCACAAGATTCAGCGTCTCAAAATTTTTGGTTTTTTATGCTACACTGTACCGAATATAATTAATTATCTTAGATCTGACCCTGTATTCTGTCGTAGTGTGAATAATAATCTTAGACTGTGTGTTTTTGCCATGCAATTTCAAATGACATGTTCAGTCTGCTTACTATTATTATATGTCTGTGCTATCTTGTCATTTGTTTCTATCTTGTTTATGAATTTTCTGCGCACGCAGAAAATAATAGGATTTGGCTTAAACAATCACTCTAGTAGTAAGAAATTCGAAACTCAATGCGTGAAACTTGTCAAATTGTCAAATGACATGACACTGAATGTATCTAGCGCATTGATTATATACAATTTTCACTTCTCATGCTCTGAAAGTGCTTACCTATTTGTGCAGGATATAGGCTGCACAAAAAATCGAATTTTGTGCACAACGGCATTAACGTATCAACTTATAAATATGAACCTATATTAAGGCAAAGAAAATGAGCCATAAAGCAAAACACAATTAATAAGTTTATAGATAAAATTTGTTGTTTTATAATATTTACTTTAATTTATTTGCCTTATGTATTTTTAAGTCCATTAAAAATATTAAAAATTAAAATTCAAGTAAGGTTGGTTATTTAATTAATTTAAGAAAATTATTATTAAAAAAAAAATGCAAAATTAGTTTAATAATAGGCTGTATAGGTCTGCGGCCCAAGCCTAATATTATCAACATGTCGTAAGATTTTAAAAAAATAAAGGGGCGGGAAACAGCTCTTGCTTTTTCGTGCGTTTACTGTTTTATTTCCTCGCAATCGGAAAGTGAAAAAGCAGTGTTTATAACTTTCGTCCACAAAACGATTTTTATCCTCGACATCACTAATCAGCCCCTCGCCTTCAGCTCTCGGGCTGCTAAAAATGCTAAAATTCTCAGATAAAAATGGTTCATTTTGTGCACTTGTTGTAAAATCTATTATGTGTATGTATGTATAGAAACCCTCGCCATGTTGCGGAAAAAACAATAGAACCAATTCTATTATACTGGCAACTCAATTTATAAAACCATTTTGATATTTCTTCTGTCAAAAGTTTGACTTTCAATCAAAGGTTTCAGTATTTTTATTTCTGGGAAGTGGCACCGTTTTCTGTTCTCGAGAATATTTCCGAGTTTTTTAAAGGAGTTTCCGCTTGTTCTTTGAAAAATTTCTGAGAACGGCTCATCACTATGGCGGATTATTTTTTATATGATTATTTATACTTATGATCTCTTTATATAGCATTGGATGTGAAAAATGGCAACATCGAAATATTCACGCAAACGTTTGGTTGGACGCATTCCTAGCAAAGAAAAATACACTAACACGTTCCTAGTGAGACGGTATACTTCGATTTACTATCTATCAAGTGTTATTTCAAGCCGCTATTAATCTTCAAACGATATGTGCGTAACGATTTCTCTATCCGTCATCAGGGGCCTTAGACAA
>JAEMBS010000622.1:0-18205 GCA_018467065.1 Ephestia elutella
CTTGCAGGAATATTTAAGGAGGGGTAAAATCGAAAGTTTAGAATGAAAAGTATTGTAAAGAAAAGGGCCCATGAAGCAGAAAAAGCGGTGCGCAAATTCGGTTTTAAAAAGGGAAGAAGCGGCAACAAGACGATTGCGTCTAATGTGGTTTGGATCATATTGAGTGGAGCGATGTTGTTGTAGAACCACGGATAAAATGTATAGCTGTCGAACAGTGAGCACCTCGCAATATTGATACAGATCTTGAGTTGGATAAAGGAAGGGCTTGAAGGTGCACACCTTTAAGAGGGCTCTCTGAGCTCTTTCAAGTTTTATTAGAGCTGTTTTACAAGCACCTCCCCATGCAACTATGCAATAGGTTAACAGAGACTGACCTAAAGCAAAATACGTCATTTTAACAATGTTTGGGGGGGCTACATGACGCAAACGTTTGAAAATGTAGATCAGTTTACGGACTCTATTTGCAGTGATATTAAGGTGTGATTGAAAGTTAAGATTTTTGTCGATTATAATTCCTAGGTATTTGATAGAATCGGAAGAATGTAAAGAAGGACAGTTACAGTGAGATTTGTCAGCATTGGGGTGAGAGTGGGCAATGATAGATAGCTTTCCAATAGTTTCTTTTTGTGACTTTAGGTGATAAATGGAAAAGTTAATTAGTTGGGTTTTTTTAACATTTAGAGTGAGCAAATTGCTACGAAGCCAGTTTGAAACAATATCAAGGCCGTATTGTGCGCTTTGATATGTATTGTCCCAGGAATTGGAAGAAAAGAGCAAGGCCGTATCATCAGCATATGAGATGATTTTGGAGTTTGGTATACGCAGATAAAAGAGGTCGTTTATATACACCAAGAAAGAGGGTGGGACCTAAAATGCTCCCTTGGGGTACGCCGTACTGAATTGGTAGATCTGAACTAAATTGCTATTGTTCACTACGACTGTTTGGGAGCGACCTGATAGATAGCTTTCAAACAATTTAAGTTGGTTACCACGTACACCGATTGCTTTCAGTTTATTTAGCAGTATTGGAGCATAAACGGTATCAAATGCTTTGGCAAAATCCAATGATATACATAAACATTTCCTCCCTACGTCCAAGTTACGGGCAACAAAGTCAGTGAGTTCGTGGACGGCACCATTGGTGGATCTTCCAGTGCGAAATCCATGTTGATTAGGGGCAAGTATAGAATGAGACTCCAAAAACGACATAAGGCGTTTGTTAATTAGCTTTTCCAGGACCTTGGAGAGGACAGGCAAGATAGAAATTGGACGATAGCTATTAGGAAGGTTTCGCTCTCCAGATTTATAAATAGGGTGAACCAAGGCTTTTTTGAAGGCTGAGGGGAAAACCCCAGCGGTCATAGATATAGTGCAAATATGTGTAATAACGGGAGTTAAAATTTTCTTATTTCGCTTAATAACAGTTGTTGATATGTTATCCCAGCCAACAGCACAGTCTTCATTTAGTGAGTTGATTATACTTTCAACTTCCTCGTTGGTAGGATCTAAGAGGACAAGAGAATTGCTTGTGGAAGGAATAGTCGAGGGGCTTGAAGAGCGAGGGGAATTATTAACACAGGTAGAATTTTGAAGCAATGAGGCTTCTGCAAGTGATTTCCCGGCGTTGACAAAATATGAATTTACATGATCTAATGAGTTCTTAACGGAAGATCTACATGTAAGAAGGTTGTTAGCTGAAGAGATGGTTTTGGAAGAGTTAGTAACGTCTCGAATTGCTTTCCACAAAGTCTTAGGGTTGTTGCCAGCCTTTTTCAGCAGCTCCTTTTCGTAATTTCTTTTAATTGATTTAATAATAGAGTTACAGAAAGTTTTATATCTAGAGTAGGTTACGATAAAAATTTCATTATCTGGGATTTTTTTTACTTTTTTATACAGATTGTTTCTGTTCCTTATGCATCTCAGGAGACCGGGGGTGATCCAAGGTTTTAATATTCTATGACGTCGTGAGGGGGTAGCTACAGTTGAGTGTTTGGCAATGATGGACTGAAGAGAGGAGATTAGAAAATTGGTCGCAAATTCTGGATCTGTGGATGTAATAATAGGAGAGAAATCAGTTTTTTCTAGAGCTAAAGACAAATTCCGATGATCGACGCGTACGGGGGGAGAAATTGGTGAGAATTGCTTTTTGTAGTTTAACGATAATAAAATTGAGTGGTGATCCGTTATGGTGGACTGAATTACAAATGCGTTGGCAGAACACAGCGATTTGAGATTAATGTGGTCGAGACAACTTGGGCCCCGGGTGGGGAGGGTATGAGCTGGGAGAATACCGTGCATAGCCAACACATTTAAATAATCATCATTATCTTCGTCTAGTCGAGTGGGAGAGATATCAATATTGATATCACCTATTATAATAATGTTTTTGTAGCCTCGCAAATTTTGAAGTAAAGTGTTGAGGGAATGCGTAAAGTTAGAAAAATTTCTAAATGCACAAGGGCGATATATACCCAATATTGCTGTATCAGAGTTCAGTGTAATCATTAGGCAGCTAGCATCAGCAACTGGTGGTTCTGATACAGAAATACCCGTTAGATTGCTATCATAGTATACTGTAACACCGTCGTTTTTATTTACGGGGAGGGTCGATACAAAATTTGAGTAGCCATCCAACTTTGGCATATACGGATTAGAGTCAAGCCAGCAATCTGTAAGAATGATGATGTCTGGTTTAAAGTTTAGGTCACTCATTAGAGCTAGAAAACTAGGCATGTTTGCGGATACGCTGCGGATATTTTGGGAAATTATATTAAGTGAATTATTTAATGAGGAAATTTGAGAGCGAACTTCGTGGGCATCGCATGCGCTTGAAGAAGCTACAGCAACGCTGTCCAAATTATGCATTAAGTCGCTTTGATTCATTTTGGAAAAAAATGTTAGTCTTGTTAGTCTTAAGACATTAATATTATTTAAGTTAAAATAACTAAGTAAACGTGAAATATAAATAAAGCGCTATGGTAACAAAATATGTTTAAACAAAAAGTAGAAAATAAAAAATAGAAAATAATGTAATATGGGAGACTATACAGAATGAGTTATTACCTTATAACACAAGTTATGTTATAAAACCACTACCTACATGCCTACCTACTTACAAATACCTGTATGCAATTTAAAAAGAGTTCTTCATAGTGGCAAGCTGAGCTTCAGAGTGGACTACTACATATTTAGATGCGTCGTCCTTGCGTAACAGGACCCTGCCGCCTGCAGTCCAGCAGTATTTGTATTGCTCTTGCCCGGCAAATTCACGGGCTAGGTAATGCAGATGGCGGGTCTTTGGAGTCAGGTGTTCCGCGATATAGATCAGCTGTCTGGGCACTCCCGGTCCCAAAACAGTAGTATTAAGCCTTTGTTCAGGATGCGCTTTGTTGTATTGTCTGAAAGCTTTTTAATATGTTGTTTTTCGAGAGGACTGAATTTAAAGAGATGAGTATAGTCTTATGTTCCGACTTTGTTGGGGGGTGGTGAATATCATAAACGTCGGTAGCCGAAAGCTCAATCGAAAGCTCCTTGACTGTAGTAGTCACAATATCGAGCAGTTGTTCTGGGCTCGAGTTACCGTTATGGGGAATGTTTCGGAACTCGAGACATGCGCTACGAGAAGAGCGATCTATTTCTTCAGTGACAGTCTCAACTCTCGCCACACGTTCAAGACAATCCTGTGTTTGGATTTTATAAGCGGACAATTGAGTGCACAAATCTTCGTATTTTACCGATAAGGAACTAATTGATTTCTCAATTTCAGCATTAGATGCAATTATTTCCGTGTTTTGTCGCTGAACATCAATAATGCATGACTTTATGCTAGATAAATTATCATCTGTGCTTTGTTTCCATTCGGAAAGTGTGTTGATGAAGGCGTCTAGTTTATTTTCATAGTTGGAGCCACAATCACACTGACGTCGTCTTTTCGTAGAACGGAGGGTGACCGAATCAACTTCAGGACTTTCACACCGCTTGCTAATGTCGGGTGCAGAACCGTAGATAGGAGTCTGTTTATTTGCGGGCGAGCGTGGCATAGCTTTATCTGAGCGGCTAGTGAATCGATAAGTGTAGGCCTATTTGCAATGAACCCGAACGGCAACTTGGAGCGAGCTTATAGATATGTATGTATAGTATATAGCTCAGTAGATAACTTAGTAGTAGGGCGGCCCCGCCTACATTTGTTGCTCCTGCGCAGGTGGGCGTGATTGCATCAACGCCAATAGGGATAGTCGGCTGGCAAGGGTGGGGTGGTGAGATGCAGTCAGCAGTGGGGCGGAGTAGATAAAAATATAGGCTTTTCACTCACTCGCACGTATGGTCCTTTTTTGCCACTGGTTATTACACTCTTGTGTTACACTGCGATCCTGGTACTTTCGTTGAATATTTACCGTATTTATTTTAGAAATTAATTTAAAAAATATTAAATACGGACACGTCCATCTACTTTCAACATCCAGGAGGGAGAGTAGGTACTATCTTACTTTACTACTACACTTTTTACAAGCTTTTATTGAACTAGTCGCTGTCGCGTGGTGCAGTGGACTTGCAGTGTGTGAGCGGTGCGGCAATATTCGGCAGTATGGCAGTATATAGTGTCTCACCGCTCACACACCGCTAGTCGCTACGATGTCGCAGCGACTTTGATTGAATACGATATTAGGCCGCTGTAGCGCGCGCGAGGTGTGGAGGCGTGGCGCTCGACCGCCACAAACAGGTTTATGCTTCCATCTTGTGAATGTGTCTCACCTCACTGCGCCATCTATCGTATGTATTGTGAACCATCTATCGACTGTTATGAAAGATCCTTGTTGTCGACCAAACACTGGAACTAGTGTTCGTTCGGTTCCCAACACAAACGGAGTCGCGGGCACAGCTAGTCTTCAAACTATTCAAAGGATCTGTCAGCGATGTGAGCTCTAACGTGTCTTGATAAACTTTCAATAAAAGCCCTTTGAGAGACATCTCACTGGAGTTGTGTCTTCTTATTGTGGGTTCTCAAATGCTTTGCAAATTACACTTATGACTAAACCGATGTTGACACACTTCACATTGGAATGGTTTCTCTCCAGTGTGAGTTCTCAAATGTTTTTAATAAATAATACTTTTGATTAAAACAACGATCACAAACAACACATTGGAATGGTTTCTCTCCAGTGTGAGTTCTCAAATGTTGTAATAAATTAGACTTTACATTAAAACGACGATCACATACATTACATTGAAATGGTTTCTCTCCAGTGTGAGTTCTAATGTGAGTTACTAATTGAGACTTCTGACTAAACCGATGTTGACACACTTCACATTGGTATGGTTTCTCCCCAGTGTGAGTTCTCAAATGTTTTACCAAATTAGACTTGTTATTAGAACAATGATCACAAACATCACATTTAAAAGGTTTCTCTCCAGTGTGAGTTCTTAAATGTATTACCAATTCAGACTTTACATTAAAACGACGATCACAAACATTACATTGGAATGGGTTCTCCCCAGTGTGAGTTTTCAAATGTTTTACCAAATCAGACATTAGATTAAAACGGCGATAACAAACATCACATTGAACTGTTTTTTCTCCGGTGTGAGTTCTCATATGTCTTAATAAACTAGACTTTTGACTAAACAACGATCACAGACATCACATTGGTATGGTTTCTCTCCAGTGTGAGTTCTTGAATGTAGTACCAAACTAGACTTTTGACTAAAACGACGATCACAGACATCACATTGGTATGGTTTCTCTCCAGTGTGAGTCCTATAATGTGTTATCATGGCAGAAGCACTCAAACCCCCGCTGACAAACGTCGCACTGGTGTGGTCCCTGAGCAGTCCGAGTTGTTGACTCTCGCCGAGACTCGCGCTGTTTCCTGTTGGTCGTACTTCCGGCAGCTTGTTTCCGTTTGTCAGCTGCCGACGTCTGCGCTGAAGCGACACCTGAGAATGATCATTTTTATTAGTAAATCTATTGATTATGATTTTTATCAGTTTGCTCGGCTTGACTAATCTATGAACCCAATCCAGGAAACAATCCGTACTGCATTATTGTGCTGCAAATGGGAGGAGACATACGTGATGAACAACTACGTAGTGTCAGTAGCTAAGACTCAAGTATGATTGTGCACTTTGTCCATATGGAATGTCCAATAAAGTAAAAAGTTAGTCACCCAGTAGATGTAAATACTCATCTGGGCATCATAATAGGATAAGGATTCCTATAGTGAAAGAGCTGAAACAAGAAAAATCCTACCTTCCCCTCTCTCTCCCTGCTCTGTGGTGTCCATCTCTGTGTCGCGAGACTGTGACGGACTGACGGGGTCTTCTTCATCAGAGTCGCTTTCCGATTCACAAATGTCGGCCGCGTCTGCTGGCTGCGGGGGACCTGCACACACGCTTCTCATGATGGATCCGCATGGGACGGATTCTGCCAGAGGCAGAAAAAATCACCTAACAATTTGACAGTCGCACAAATCACAATATTGATACTGTTTCATAGAGGAGCTATCCCAAGGAACATTTTTGTTCCAATTTCATAAATTCAAATATGTTCGATGCAGAGCTGTCTCAATCAGCGACGAAGATTATACAGTACAGAATGGACATAGGTTAAGTCAACAAATTAAAGAAAGTGAATGGTTATGATTCTATTTAACTACGTTTTCATTGCGATTTTTTTGTACAAATCTTATCCAAGATTCTCTTTTTTTACGCCGGTAGTATTAAAGCAAAAATAAGACGAATCGACTATAAAGCCAACCACTTAGCTTACTATCTTAGGAGCTTCATTTGTTGCCCAATATTACTATCCTAGCCTTTCCCCCTCAAAAGTTGTGCTTGGGGCACAGGGGGTAAAATGTACCGTCAAAAGTGGTATTGTTGCGGTTTTACAATTCTATATTATAAAAGACTCACAATTTCGTAACATAGTCTTAATAGAAGCTTTATAATACATAATTATATATTATATCTATAATACATATTTTTTGGATAACCCGTTCCTATAAAATTACTCATCGAAGTTTAACAAATTTTAAATTTTTATAACTACCTAATTCACTAATTTCAATCACGCAAAACCACTAAACGGATTTCGATGAAATTTGATAAACGAGTATATAGGCTACTTTTTATTCTGAAATTAACACGAGAGTGAAGCCCCGGGCGTCAGCTAGTATTAAATGCCATGTCGGATGTATGTTTGTTTATCAATCACACAAAATCTACTGAACAGATTTCGATGAAATTCCGTACACGAGTAGGGTTAAACCTAAAAATGCGCATAGTGTACTTTTTTTCTGAAATTCTCACGGGAGCGAAGCCTCGGCGCCGTCTAGTATATATTATTGTAAATGATAAAGTTCCCATACAAACTTGTAATTTTTGCCACTGAATCACACAAAGTCTACTGGACGGATCTTGGGGAAATCTGGCACACAAATAGAGCAAGTCTTGAAATTTATCTTATGGTAATTTTTATCTCGAAATTCCCAAGTGAGCGGAGCACCGGGGTTTAGCAAGTTATCCATAGGTACCTATGAAAAATGCTATATCAGCTGCGCCCCGGGGCCCTACTCCCGTAGGAATTTCAGGATAAAAGATACCCTATGTGCTATATCCGGTATTTTTCTAGCAGTGTATCAAATTTCATCAAAAGCCGTCCAGTAGATTTTGCGCAGTTGAGTATCAAACATCCTCCTCTCACACATCTAAAATTTCGCATTTGAAATATCTGAATATGAAATATGTGTTTTTAGTCCCATTAAATGCAAAATTTAATGCTCTAAATCTTTTAATAGGACTATGTTTTCGAAATTGTGTGTCTTTTTCGAGATATAATAGTAGAACTGCAACAATAACCCTTTTTGTAGATACATTTTTTTACCCCCTGTGCCCCAAGCACAACCTTTTGGATGGGGAAACGCTGGGATAGTCATATTGGGCTACTAACAAAGCCATTAAAACAATAAAAGCTCTTGTAGGCTTTAAGTTCCTATTGAATCTTAATTCTGCCAGCCTATTTCTCGTGACCAGGACGAGGAACCTAAAATAAAACATTTATTATTATCTATTTTAGAAGCATTTTCCTATATCTATGGAATCTTCAAGTGCGAGCCCAACACGACCTTAGCTAATCTATACATCCGTTTTCATACATCCATACAATACAATACATACATACAAATAAATAAAATTGGAGTGTCTGTCTGTAATTTCAAAATAACTGGAAATTTTTAATTGTATATTGTTATTTTGGCGATACCAGTACCAAAACATTTTTTTTTAGATTTAGTAGGTATTGTTTGTTTGTTTGTCCAGGGTAAACATTGAAACGGCTTATCCGAGAACGATTATTAACATATAGTTAGTTTTTGTCTCGAAAATATTTAAGGATCGGTAGTGAAAATAAAAAAAAAAAACCCGCGGGAGAAGCCGCGGGTAAAAGCTAGTTTATTATATAAACTGTAAGTATATCTATACAAATTTACAGTTTTCAGTACTAATTGTTTCTATGCTAAGCCGCGGACAGACAGACATACGGACAGATGGACATGACGAAACTATAGGGTTATAAGTTTTCTTCGAAACCCTAAGCGAAAAAAAATCAGTTGTACAGTACACAGAGTCAAACAGTTCACCAAGGCTTTTGTACCTACGTGTCCAATCTGTACTATTTACTTTTCTTATTCTATAATTTTCATACAAAATGGAAGAAACAATTGAATATTTTGAATATTAGAAAATAATTTATAATATTTATATAATTATTATGAAAATTACTTTTAGTCTTAGTTTTAGTTGATATTTTGGTTACTTACAGATGGTAGGTCACTCCACTATCTTTTTCTTACTAGATTTATTTTTACATTATTTTAACATGCAAGACGGCATTATGATTGACACAAAATCGGATGCAATCGCGATGTACTTTGGCGAGTGATTGAAGGAGTTTCAGTTACTGGGACATTAACTGATGGCGCAAACATTTTGTTCACGTCGTCGCTTTTATACATAGTAGTTGTATTTTGATGCACCCAGTAGATGTAAACACTAGTCTGGGCATCATAATAGAGTATTTGACTGCTATTGAAGGTTGGTATAAGGATTCCTATAATGGAGGAGCAAATCCTACCTTCCCCGAGCTCTCCCTGCTCTGTCGTGTCCATCTCTGTGTCGCACGGCTGTGACGGACTGACGGGGTCTTCTTCATCAGAGTTGCTTTCTTCTTTTTCACAAATGTCGGCCGCATCTGCTGGCTGAGAGGGACCTGCACACACACGTCTCATGATGGACCCGCAATAGGGACAAATTTCCTTCATTTGGAAATAGCAGCTGCCATCTCTCAAGCAATCATCAGCAATGTTATTGCTGAATCAGTTACACTTGTATTAAATTGCAAACAAATATCAATGGAAATATCAGTGAATGTTTGTGATTAAAATAGTGCATTACATACCTTCCTCTGGCTCCTTATATCCAATGTCAGCATCAGCAACATCTGACTCCGGCTCAGTTTTGAATACAACAGGGATTGGTACTTCCGTGTTGTAATATTCAGCTCTGGAGTACTGTAGTGACCCACACAGGCTGACAGCCTCACGGTCCACCAAGGATATTGATATTTCAGTTATCTGTCAATATACACAAACTTACTGCCTAAAAGACTAATAAATACTTAATTCACATTTTATAATATCACAAAGATTTTTTTATTTTTTATTTATTTAGGCACATCAACAATATAAACACAGACATTTACATTAAACATAATAAAATCTTAAACTAGTGTTTACATTAATAACAGACATGCACAACATTGTATTTAGATTACTATTAAAAAAATGTATTTAAAAATCAAAATTAACTTTAAAAATATCACAATTGTAAAATAATTATTTAGTATTAACTTTCTAAATTTTTTCTTTTTTAACATTTTAGGACAATCATTATATATATCTAAATCGAAAAGATTGAAGTTCCTACCTCTGATTGTCTGTGCACTATAGCATTCAGCACATTCTCTGCCCAAGCAGAAGTCCGCATCAACTTGCGGCACTTGTTGAGCTGAGCGTAGCAGATATAACATGCCGCCACGGGCCTCCCGTCAGCCTTGTGCAGCTGAAATGTTCACAACAGTTAAACACATTTTGTTTTCTTCCAAACGAAGAATTTAGTAGAGATGAGCATAATTTAGTTGCGGTTGCACTAACTGCATTGTTGGTGATCCTCTCTGTACACAAGCTGCAGCGAGCCGGCGATGGGCAACAGCCGCACGTCCATCGCCAGACAGACGCGACAGGCAGCTACTGCGTCAGGCATGTCAACAGATATATTTTCCTTTCGCACTTATCTGTTCTTATTTTCCATGTAATCAAAAATACTTCGCACACAAACAACACAATATTTGGCAAATATTCACAAACAAAAACATTGACTGACTCAAGAGGTCAGAGCAGAGTTTCAGTATAATAAATAGGGACACGAAAAAACAGGGTTGCTAGATGGAATTTTCTATTTCTCCCCAAAATTGAAATTATATTTCTCCAAAACGATACTATTTTCTTTAATTTTACCCAAAGGCCCAACCGGTTTTTTGCCCGTGTTCCTAACGGCTGATGAGCTTTTTTTTTTTTTTCAACAACAAGATAGAAGGAATTCTAGGAATCGAACCAGAAACGTACGAATAGATATTATTTGAACGTTCGAAAACGTACAAGAGATAGTCTACGTTCGAAAACGATTGTTATATTAAACGTCCTGCACGATTGTAAGATGCATGTTCGTGTCATTACAATAAGAAAGGATGCGTCCCAAACCTAAAAAAAACAATACCCAAAATTCTCCACGAGATTTATTTTTTCTCCAAACATTTCTCCAAAAATTCCATTTCTCCAAAATTTCTCCAAGAGTCAAATTTTTACCCAGAATTGCGAAAAAAATACCCAATCTGGCAACCCTGCGAAAAAAGTATCGATACTTTGTGGTATCGAGTACTTTTCCTTTCGATACCGATACTTTGTATTCGATACTTTTACTCAATGAGTACTTTTTATATATATAGATATATCGAATATTTTTTTTTATTTTTTATTTATTAGGTTCGCCAACTGGCTGTGCAACACAATATATGTAATGTAATATGTTAAAATTATCAAAAAAAAATCTTTGTTTAGAATTTAGGTAGGTACCTACCTGCACTATGTGTACATACATAATTGGCTGTCTGCCGAAATTCTTATTGTAGTATTATATTCATAACGTACGTATTACTTTGTGGCTCTCAAGTTCAGAGTAGGTTGCAAACTTAGTAACGAGAGCAATTACAGCATTGAATCGATTCTGAACATTGTATTAATCGTACCCAAGGTTCTTTTTTAAATATTACACACACTGCGCTGCGCAAGCATTTTGCAGCTAGGTGTGCGCTGACTGTTAGGCTCTCGAATAGTGTGCGCTGACTCTAGGCGAATTTACGCGCGATTCGCTCGCACCGCAATTTCGAGCGAGAGATACTTATCAACTGCTCTAAGGAGTGAGTGTGACGTACATATACGAATTCCGCGGTGCGGAATCAGTCGTCAATCTGTGGTTTATAATGTTGTTTGAAGTTTATGCTGATTTGTCAGGTATATAATGTTTTTGTTTATTTAATTCAAATAAAAAAAAATAAGAAAAAGTACTCGATACCCTAAGGTAACGAGTACGATACTTTTTTTTCGATACTACTCATGAGTAAAGTATCGATACTTTCTATTCGATATCGTGTCCCTATACGTTTTAGGCTGGGGTGGGTGGGAGTAGAGATGGGCGCTTGGATAAATTTCCGGAAGGTAAAAATGGGAAAGAATGGGTAGAATTGGTAAAAATTAATTTATACCCATTTATACCCGATATTTTTTATTTATACCGGGAAGAAATTAAAATGAAAGTAAATTATCCTTATTTTCTTTAATACTGATAAAATAATAATTAAAGTATAAATATTAGGTGTGTTTTGATTATAAGGAAGATAAATAACTAGTTGTTTTCGGTTCAAATATTAAAAAAACATAAACTACAGATTTAAAATCATATGTATTCAAATAATATTTTGAAAATAATGATGCATTTTAGTATATGGCTGTTTAAAGTAGAAAATCAAAACATCTTCAGTTGTATTATAGACTAACTTTTGCCCGCAGCTTCGCCCGCGTGAATTTCCTTCGGGAACAGTGATTTTTCCCGGGATGAAAGTACTTCTAACTATGTGTATGTGAAATAGGAAGATTGATTGAGTAGATAAAGCGTGAAGAGGTAACAAACAAACTCACTTTCACATTTATAATATTAGTTAGGATTTGGAGGTAACTTCGCAATATTTTTCTATCGAGAAAATTTTATGCAAGCGTGTTTTTGAGAGAGTTAGTAATTAAGTTCCATAACAACCGGTCCTGCGCTGCCCGCATCCGGTCGTTATGGAAATCCTTGGGGGAGGCCTTTGTCCAGCAGTGGACGTCTTTCCTCTGACAGAGAGAGAGAGAGTGTAATTAAGTTGGCTGACATTCGTGTAAGGCGGGCCTTACGATTCGATGATCGCCTAGCCGTTCAATAGAACTTGGCAAACTTGGCAAACTTCAATTGGCAAACTTGTTCGTCGCCCCGGCATAACATTTATCGTCTAAAACCAGGCCCTTGATTCTACAAATTACAAACATAGATATTGTGCGTCAGTTGTGTCTCAAAGGCCAAAGAAATCGTAATAAAACATAGAAGTCTTATAGGGGTGCCCTTTGTTTTGCTTAAAATTTTTGTCTCTAATTTCACTTCGCCGAACCTTATTGGCCTAAACATGTTATGCACAATTATTGTCTCGCCTAATTGATGTTTTTGCACAATAATAATTTAGCCTAATAATTATTAGATGCAATTTTTGAGTCTCTATTATTAGATGTTCTAAAATCGTTTGGCTTTTAATTTTTTACACGTAACGATATCCTCGTATAAATTTGTTTGAGACAATTATTACTTACTGTAATAATCACTTCTTATAATTATAACTAATTGAATATTAGTAAATTTAATTATTACTAAGTATCAGCTATTTCTCTCTGGCATGGGTACTGTGACATGTCTATCACAACAGTGCCGGAGATAAGAACAGTCCAGTCTGTCGTCAATCATTTTCAGAATGATGTTAGTAATGCACTACTAATAATAATTCCTAAAAATCTTGATAAGTCACAGATCCGACTTAGAGCACCCCGACTCCACGTGGCTCAAGTTTGCCCTATACTAGAGTGTTATTCCTTCGCGCGGAACCAGAAGCTCGCGAAGGAGGTCCTGAGAGAAATGAGGGCACGAGGCCGAACCGCAGCGAGGGGGGGAGGTGGCGAGCGAAGCGAGCCGGCGACCTCTCGAGCGTAGCGAGGTCGAGTGCACGAATGAATCGAAGGGCCGACGGAGCGAGTCTTCTGGTGGAGCCACCCAGAAATACTTGCATGCTGCATGCTTGCTTGCTTGCTGCATGCCTGCTTGCATGCTGCATGCTTGCTTGCATGCGGCATGCTTGCTTGCATGCGGCATGCTTGCTTGCATGCTGCAGGCTTTCTTGCATGCTGTATGCTTGCTTGCATGCTGCACGCTTTAGTTCACATGCCTAATGTAACTTTCTTTACTACTTCTCGACATTTATCAAACACAAATCCATCAATGTTTAATTTTAGTCCCCCCCTATTAGATTTAAATACTTTGTAATAATTATCAGAAATTATTATAACAGAAATAATTAGGTGTTACAATTTTGTGCTTAATTGCTTTGTACGAAATATTAATTAGTATTTGTGAATATTAGAAATAATCAATTATTAGGCCTAATGACTTATTTGAAAAGTAAATATACGGCGATAAAAACTTAGGCGAATCAAAAATAGGCTAAACTAAATTAGAATTCATAATAATGTACGAAACAATGTTGTACTAAAAGTTTGTGCACCAAACTACATTAGGAGTACAAAAAATTAGGGGAAACAATAGAGACCCGTCTTACAGAGATCTTGTCACTTTATTTTAATTTCCTTGGATCTTGAGACACAATTGAAACACGACATTAACGTTTGTAATTAGTGGAATCGGCCCCCAGTTGGCTGCGAATGAGTCAGAATAAAGATACCTATATCTTGTCAGGTCTTTTTGTAACCAAAACGTAAATTGTACACATTATAAGTACTTTTATATTAAAAACTAAATATGTGCTTATTTCATAATAAATCTTAACGATATATTGTAAAATATCGTAATTACAAACATTTTAATTGATTTTAATTTTTTCCCGGTATAAATTAAAAATTCCTGGGAAAATATGGGTATAAATGGATAAATTTCCGAGTCTCGGAAATTTATCGGGTAAATGCCCATCTCTAGTCACAGCCTAGATTATTGAATCGCTTCTTAGTATAGATCAAGCCAAATAAATCGCAAATCGTAACACACGTCGGTGCATCGCGTGGTGCATCTTTTGACAGTCAAATTCGATAATGATGAGACATGTAAACTTTTCAATCATTAATCATGCCGTTTTTTAAGTATTTAATTTCGATTATAATAAAATAGAAGATAAAAAAAATATTTGAGGCCTGTTTGCATTTTTATTTTGTGTTATGAACTTTATACATTACTTTAAACTATTTACATGTAACACATGAATTCCATATTTAAATGAATCTATTGATTATGATTTATTTATGTGCGAGTGTTGGCTGTGCCAATCACTAATACGTCTATCTTGTCATTTGTTTCTATCTTGTTTATGAATTTTCTGCTCACGCAGGAAACAATAGGATTTGGCCTATAATAATATCACTCTAGTAGTAAGGAATTTTCGAAACTCAATGACTATAACATTGAAATGATGAATGTCATTATGTCATGACTTTGATAATAAGTGCTCGCTCGTTTTTATCGGCTCAGGCAAAGGCAACTTTTTTTCAGGGTAAAGTCTTTTGTACACTGTAGCTTATTGCCATGGCTTATTGCAAGCTACACTGAAACTGAGGCTCCCAACTCATTTATGTCTCGTTGCATTATTTTGTTTTATATTTTACTAGCTTTTGCCCGCGGCTTCGCCCGCGTGAATTTCCCACGGGAACAGTGCTTTTTCCCGGGATAAAAAGTGCCTATGTGCTATTCCAGGTCATTATCTACCTCTGTACCAAATTTCATCGAAATCCGTCCAGTAGATTTTGCGTGATTGAGTAACAAACATCCTCACAAACTCACAAACTCACATCCAAACTTTCGCATTTATAATATTAGTATGGATGATAGATGTCATAATTCCAAAAATGGCAACATTGATTGATATACTACAATAAAACCCCCATGCATGGAAGTAATAAGTACTTTGTAGTATATCAATCAATGTTGCCATTTTTGGATTTATGACATCTATCATAAAATATAAAACAAAAGAATGCAACGAGACATAAATGAGTACTTCCATGCCCCCATGACATGTCAGCGTTGTCAGATGGAGTGGATTACCCCAAATTTGGGTTTTTTGAAAATTTTTGAGGGGATTTATAAATCTTCGTATCATACAAATAGTATCATTTTGAGGGGCGGAAAAAATGGTTATGGGAGTAAATTTTATTAATTTTGGGGACTTTCGTTGAAATCTTAGGGGGAAACCTAGACGTCATCTGGCAACACTGGTCATGGCCAGTACATATTCTTATATATGGTCATGGCTAAAACGTAGTGATTACATTGTCTTTGGTCATGGCGCGCGCGCGCGGTTCCGTTTGGTCAATTTTCTTTCACACTTTTCATATATCTTTTCTTCTTTCACACTTTTTTATAGGTACGTACTTACTTCGTGTGTTAGGCTGGCCGCATACATACGTTTACCGTATTCGTTTTCCGAATGCGTAATTTCGAGTTGGAATTCCGTAAGACTACCGCAAACGTTCGTTTTTCTTCATTCGGAATGTATCCACTTCAGTACAGAAGTGATAGCGTAACTGAACGCACGACGATGGAGGACGACGATTTATTAGCAATTGCATTTCTGTTATCAATAAATAAGAAAAAGAAACGTCGTCGGTATTGGATACATCCACTAAATACTCGAAGAGTCTATGAGAGTCCGTATTATTTGAAGAGAGCTAAGTTACGAGCACACCCAGATAAATTCTTTGATTTCTACAGGATGTCAATAAATTCTTTTGATGAACTTCATAATGGCATACGCCATTTTATGCGTAACCAATACAAAGAAAACGTACGCGCGCGGCGCACGGCGCGGAACTGAATAGAAGTTTCCGAACGTGTGCGCCGGCACGAACAAAATGTATGCAAGCGCCGCGTTCCGCATGACGTCATTAGGTTTTTTCGAGTAGGTTTCTCCGAACGCGCCGGCTTGCTTACGTAGTGATTATATGCTCTTTGTTGCTTACGAAACGTACATGCGGAATTTATTCCGTTAGTAGAAAAAAACGAACGTGTGCGTCAGTTAATGTATTTTCTACTGATTCCATGCATTCATATGTCCGAATACGGAAAACGAATTCGGAAATCGAATGCGGAAAACGTATTTATGCGGCCAGCCTTAAAGGTGTTCTCTTTTGTTAGATTTATTTTCTAGGATATTTAAGATTATCAAGATTTTCACAAGTTGGCAGAAGACTTGGGATCTATCTGTAGTACAGTATACTCCTGAACCCTTACCTTCAACGTAAGCAGGTGTGTTAAATAAGCTTATTCTCTAACTAGCTTTTGCCCTCGCTTTCTAAAATTTTCTTAATGATCACTCGCCTTTTTGCAAAATTTCAATGTTTCAATGTTCAGCTGTTTCGTCTCTGTGTTGATATACCGACTAGTGGTTCTGTGAACAGGAGAGCTCGACGGGGCTCCGTCACACACAAACAACAAACTTCCTACTTTTTCCCCATGTTGCCCCTTTTGAAATTTACTTCAAATATTTCAATGAAATCACCATTGATTGCATTGGGATATAACATGACTATATATTTATAAGAACATAATGCCAACCAACATGCTTATATTTATATATTTTTTTATTAATTTTTCAGATCTTCAGTATAACTTTCTACTTGAAGATGAAGTTAAGGAAAATATTGGTATGACCCTTTTTAATAATTCTTACCTGGTTTATATTTACTTAATGTGAAAGTGATTCTCACTGTAACTTCTGAATCAATCATGAAATTTTGCATAATCATTTGGGATATACCTTTCATCTTAGAAAAAGTAACTGTTCTTAAAATGTATAAATTTGTGATATTTCCTAATTGTGTTAGCTAATAGGTACATTTTTTGTTTATGAATAAAATGAAACATTTCAGCCCCTGCCCCACACGCATGGAATGAAGAGAAGGATACTCTGACACTGGATTGTGATGAAGATCTTGAAACTGTAACTGGTGCCGAGGTTACACAGCTAACAAATGCTACTTCTGCAGAACAAACAATTGTTAACATTATTACCCACTATAGGACAGGCGTGTAAAACACGGCCTGCCACCGGTGGACAACCACTCAGCCAGCTCAGTGGTGCGTTATGTAGGAGACTCCGGAGTGGGTCGGTGGGTTCTTGTCGCTCTGTGGAATGTTACATTTGAAGAAAGGGACCAGATTGTATGTTGTGTTTCAATTCTAACCAAGGGCGCCACCAACTATTAGTTGGAATCAATTAAACAAGTTAATTGTTTATATATCAAGTTAAATATATTACAGGAAAATATACATATTTGGTAAACTCACTTTTTAGTAGTTAAATATTCTTATTCCTTATTGCTAATTCTTTCTATAGGAATGTTTTAACAAATCCTTTCTTTTCTCACATGTTTCTTAAAACAAACTAATTAAGACTAAAGTCTAATTATCATAACCTATGAAAACACATGACATAGAAAAATGTCCTTATTCTTAATATTGGTTATAAGACCTACCTTTTAACAAAGGTTGAGAGCGTCCTCTCTATGTGATAAGACTAGGAACAAATCATATTAGGCAAAGTCTCTGCCTTAAAATAAATTCTAAAGTTTAAGTTCTAGTTATAAAATGAATATTACTTGATAAATCCCATTTAGGTCCTTTCCTTTTCTTCCAATAAACTGTATCACCTCGTCATTCCCAGTAATGTAGGAACAGCTGGGGGTCCTGGATTGTTGATTTGGAGACACCTGGCCATGTGGTCTTGTATCACATGGTG
>JAEMBS010000623.1:0-18133 GCA_018467065.1 Ephestia elutella
TACCAAGTTTTATAAAAATCGAACATAAATACAGCGGTCGACAACATTTTGTAACAATAAAAATAATATAGCTCTCTCTTTGTCACCTTAAAAAGAGGTAAAACCATTTTCTTGTGTCACGCTTCACAGATTTTATTGTTCACTTCTGTTGAATGTTCATAAAAATCGGACATCATTTTGTAAACATTTTTGCGATCTATTTCTGAACGTTTTCAAATATTTGCCATTGTTGACTTCCAGGGCGATGTCTACGAGACTTCTGACACACGTTTTTATTTAATTTTGTAATGTCTTTTGACGAGTGTTTTAATGTAATCTCGTGTTGACTTGCAGGGCGTCGACTGCAAGATCTTCACGGACCCGCACCCGATGACCATGGCGCTGTCGGTGCTGGTGACCATCGAGATGCTGAACGCCATGAACAGTCTGTCGGAGAACCAGTCGCTGGTCAGCATGCCGCCCTGGTCCAACCTGTGGCTCATCGGGTCCATGGCGCTCTCCTTCACGCTGCACTTCGTGATCCTCTACGTGGAGGTGCTGTCGGTGAGTACAAGGGAACCAGTCGCTGGTCAGCATGCCGCCCTGGTCCAACCTGTGGCTCATCGGGTCCATGGCGCTCTCCTTCACTTCGTGATCCTCTACGTGGAGGTGCTGTCGGTGAGTACAAGGGAACCAGTCGCTGGTCAGCATGCCGCCCTGGTCCAACCTGTGGCTCATCGGGTCCATGGCGCTCTCCTTCACGCTGCACTTCGTGATCCTCTACGTGGAGGTGCTGTCGGTGAGTACAAGGGAACCAGTCGCTGGTCAGCATGCCGCCCTGGTCCAACCTGTGGCTCATCGGGTCCATGGCGCTCTCCTTCACGCTGCACTTCGTGATCCTCTACGTGGAGGTGCTGTCGGTGAGTACAAGGGAACCAGTCGCTGGTCAGCATGCCGCCCTGGTCCAACCTGTGGCTCATCGGGTCCATGGCGCTCTCCTTCACGCTGCACTTCGTGATCCTCTACGTGGAGGTGCTGTCGGTGAGTACAAGGGAACCAGTCGCTGGTCAGCATGCCGCCCTGGTCCAACCTGTGGCTCATCGGGTCCATGGCGCTCTCCTTCACGCTGCACTTCGTGATCCTCTACGTGGAGGTGCTGTCGGTGAGTACAAGGGAACCAGTCGCTGGTCAGCATGCCGCCCTGGTCCAACCTGTGGCTCATCGGGTCCATGGCGCTCTCCTTCACGCTGCACTTCGTGATCCTCTACGTGGAGGTGCTGTCGGTGAGTACAAGGGAACCAGTCGCTGGTCAGCATGCCGCCCTGGTCCAACCTGTGGCTCATCGGGTCCATGGCGCTCTCCTTCACGCTGCACTTCGTGATCCTCTACGTGGAGGTGCTGTCGGTGAGTACAAGGGAACCAGTCGCTGGTCAGCATGCCGCCCTGGTCCAACCTGTGGCTCATCGGGTCCATGGCGCTCTCCTTCACGCTGCACTTCGTGATCCTCTACGTGGAGGTGCTGTCGGTGAGTACAAGGGAACCAGTCGCTGGTCTGGAAACTACTGTCTCTTAGGGATGGAATTTCCTTTCTTAGTGTTTATATAAAGACCTTCTCCGCAAAATGCCAAGTTTCTACATTCAGTGGTTTCGGCTCTGCGTTAATATATCATCAGTCGGCGCCCCTGAACACCCGTGGAAATTTCGGGATAACGTAAACTCTCACAATTTTCAAATGATTCATCTATACCTAACCTGCCGCCTGCCTGTACGTTACCTGACTCTCTTCAAAACCAGAGTGAGTGTGCTTTTGAAAAGAGTCGGGCAATGCTTCTGGATAAGCTCGCTACACCGTAACCTCATCTCTATTCCCGGTCAAGAGCAAACCAGTAGAGCATCTTATATAAAAAAGAAACGTGAGTGACCCGTTTTGAAGTATCATTATTGTACATGTTCGCAGACTGTGTTCCAAGTGACCCCGCTGTCGATGGACGAGTGGCTGACCGTGATGAAGTTCTCGATCCCGGTCGTGTTACTGGACGAGGTGCTCAAGTTCGTGGCGCGCAAGATCTCCGACGGTGAGAAGCACAGTCTGTCGCACTGGCTCGACGGCATGCAGTGGATTGTGCTCATGTGGGCCGTCTTCTTTGGCATCATCATCTACGGACCCCTATAAGCTGGCCCGAAACCCCGATTCACACCTAATACCCCCCTGATTCTACGCTACAGTCTAGATGGGAAATTAAAGCCTTTGCCTGGACTGCTTTTCTCGGTTGAGTAGAGCGGTCATCTTGAACTTAAATTGCATTCGTTTTATATTACGCGTCATTTATATATGTCGCATTTTGTCACAATTTGATTTCTTTGTAGAAAATAAAATTAATTATCAATGCAATAAGTGAATGTAGAGGAGTTCGTTTCTGATCTAGACGTCCCTAGTTAGGCCGGTAGCGTAGACTCCGCTGTGGAACCCCAAGGACTATGAGCCCAGCTCACCACAGTAGCTAACAGTTTGGAATGCTAATCCGCCGCACAGTGTGAAGTGACCCCAGCACGAGTCCCAGCCGCGGTGACGGACAAAGTGTGAACAAAGTGATCCTCAATCATTGACTGCGGTGCTATCAGCTCAAAGCGTTCCTCGCGACTACTACAGTGTAGTTCCCTATTCTACGAGTATACACTCGGGTGATGCATTTTATATAACGTGCGAGACAATAATTGTTTTGGAGCTCGTTTACGATACCCGATTCGATTCAGATTCGGCTACTTTAGTTTATTTCCTTGTCTTTTCCACCTTGATTGCTAGACGTGAAGTGGCTGTGAAGACCTTCATTGTAAATTCTAACACGAGACACCAAAAAGGTTACTGATTTTAATTAAAAAGGGTATATTGTGTAAGTTTAGTTTTTGCATTTTGTAATGAATTTTGTATAAATGATGTACTACTTAATGTAAGACGCTCCGTTGGCAGATTTGATAATATTGCACTCGCACAGCTCAGTACCTCGTCCGTATGGACGGCAGACATATTTAAAATTTTACAATATGTAGTGTAATTTATGTTAAGTGTATTGTTAGGGACGTGGTTTTTATTATTTCTCGACGAACTATTATCGCCGGAAGGAATCGACTCTCTCTGTCCTTTCGCCTGTGGTCGCTTTTTAACATTCCTTAATGCATTTCTTTTTCTTTTACTATCTCAATTTTATGTGTACATTTTATGCTTCTGTTACTTACCAACCTAACATTGAATGTCTGATGTGTTGAAATAACCTTTGTTATAATTTGTAATTTCTCTCGTTCTAATTAAATTATTTGCTGAAGTCACTACTTATGGTATGGTATTTAAACTTAAAAGGTTGATGTTAAATAAGCACAAATATTTAAATGCCAACGTCAGTACATGATACTGAAACCGCGTTTATATATTTATGCTTAATTACACCTTACCTTATATTTTTCCAGTGTCTATATAACCATTAAACGAGTTATTGCAAATTAGTATTGAATAAAGCAATATAGGTAATGTATGTACGAACATTTTATTGTGTTCTTGGGCACTTTATATATACAAATGTTATTTAATTTTTGCAAGTCCTATTTATTAGGAATTCCTCAATTATTTTATTGATGGGACATAATACCTATTTTAAGTTTTACTTTCTTAGTTGAATCTAAATTTGTCCTGTAAGGTACATGGTCCGTACGTACATAAGTTTATTATATACTAGAACTAGAGTTAAAGCTCGCATGGATTGTATGCATGCTTACGATTTTAAAGAGTGCAGTTTGGTGTGGTTTGACATACTTATATCTTTTTTGATTATATTATTGTGAAATGTTTCAAAATGATAAGTATATACATGGTTAGGAGGATCCAGGCGACACTCTACACTGCACCAGGCATGCTCAAACCTTGTTGATGATTGTCCCGACTTTCCCTATCTGTTACAGTTATAACTTATTTAAAATGTACAGTTTATACATATTTTACATTAATTAAAATTGTCGAGACTACATGCCTGATTTTCTTTCCTATACTACATACAATCCTGTTTTAAAAAGCACTTTATATCTTCATAAACTCACACGTGTTATGTTACCCCTCACACAGAGCATTAGAACGTCTCTATATTTATTTATTATGTTCCTATCTAATACCCCGATAACTAAAAAGTTTTGCAAGTCTTGAAAATACCCTTTTGAATGTAATACACAGTTTTGTTCCTTTACCAATTAAGTTGGGTGTGTAAATTTACTAAGAAGTAAAACTACCCACGTTTTTTATCCAATCACAGAAGCACCCTTTTTCCAGCACCATAAAGGAACTAATTGCAAAACTTTCCACCGCCGACTTGGTCCGGCGGGAGTCCCGCATGCACTAACGTTGTGTTGTCTGCCCCCAGCCAAGCCGACGTGGAACCTGTAAGCGGAGCGGCGACAGCGGCGTTCACTGCACGCATATTCCATGAACACTCATTGTTTGTTGTGATCCCGCAGTGAAACTACACATTTAAGTAAACGACACGGTTGTGATCTCCATCAAACCTCGTAAGTTGTGTGGGCTCTCCGCACGAGCGCTCGCGTCACTAACGCTCTCGTTGTTTTCCAGTGAACGAGGTGGTCATTGACAAGTGGTAAACGCCACTGATTCATAGTTCCGCTTCTCTCTGCTCTACTACCGCTCTCGTCTCCCGACATAGTAACTGGCTTTAGATCGGCATAGTCGCGAGGCGCAGGTCCGGTCCGGGCCCGCGGTCCCGGTCCCGGTCCCGGACCGCCGCCGGACCGGGCCGGACGGGAGCGGAGCCGCGCCGTGCTACACCATCTGCGCTAGCTCACCAGAGAGGACATTGTTGTTCATAATGTGTATATACTACAGTATGCTTAGGAGGTTTAATCATTGTTAAATTACGTTGTTCTAATTAAAGACTACATGGTGCCCGTCGACATAAAGCAGTGCGATAGACGATGTGTACTTAAGTTGACAGCACTTTATTAATTTATTGTTATATTTTTATTCTCTTTTTAATCTAGTTTGCTTATATAATAGAGCCGAGTCTTTCTATTAGTGCTGACGCCTCGACGAGCAATATGGTGTCTGAAGGGAAGGGTACATATGTCCAGTGTTCGGGACGTAATCGAGTCCAAAAATTTAAACATACCTGTACATTTTAATGTATTATTGTTTTGTACAATAAATCGTTATAAAACGACAAGTCTTTCATTTTATCTTGATCCAGAATTTAATATAGAGCTGAAAACATATTATGACTGAATCAAACAAACTGATCAATGCGACCTGGGACTTTATCACAGCAGAATGAAAAAACTTGTCATTAATTTTATTGAATCAGTAACTTAGGTATTAGTAGGTAGGTACCAGGCTACCAGCGCCTATTTGCTGGTTCGGCTTATCCCCCAACCCCATGCCTCCGCATTGAGGCAGGGAATTTCGTGACGTGGCTTTTTCCTAAAAATCCCCTTAGATGATTTCTGCGCAGGGGATTTTGAGACTGTTCCAGAATCCCCGTCGCATCGAGGCAGGGGATTTCGGGCGGTGCTTACACCCAAAATTCTCATTGACGACCTCCGTGGCCTTATAGTCGTCGGACTGCCACACCGCAGGTCCCGGGTTCGATCCCCGGTCGGTTCAAGATGGAAAATTATTTTTTGACCTGGCCCCCTGGGCACAGAATTAATATAAGTACTACTTACCCTGGGTCTAGGATGCTTATCAATATATTTGTTATGAAATATAGTATCGTTGAGTTAGTACATATAAAAACAAGTCTCGACCTTACAAATTAATATAAGTAAGTAGGTACTCAATGTGTGATTTGTCCGTATACATTTATTTATTAGAGATATGTAGCGCGTTCAAATAAACAAATAGTCTAGAAGAATAATCTGAAAAGCCGTCTCCTTTTTAAGTTGAACGGCATGGAATGTTACAGTTTGACACCGGATGTTTTTAGACTAATTCGACCCTGCTGAGTACGATATTGGCCGGTGTCAGACCAATTTACCCCCCTTCCCCCCCTTTTCATTGAAAATATGTCCCGCGCCACGGTTTTTGCCGTTTTGTACAAAAACTGTTGGATCTAGAAGAAAACTGTCAATGACAAAATTAATCTGCATTAAATTACCTACTTACCATATGGTATAAATTTTATTTTTATAGGTCTAATAGTTTTTGAGTAACATCTACCCTTTCGAGGTTTTTCATTTTTTTTTATTGACTATATTTTCGCCATTTTTTAGGGAAACCACTGAATTTGGAACAAAGTGATGTATTCACTAATCAATCTTGGTGTATTAACCTACAAAACAAGACCCCATTAACAGTCGTACGAATTTTTGTTAACCTTTGACAACTTATACAGCGCACAGTGAACTGTTTGCCCAATTTAGCCGCGAAAAAGTCAACCCAATACTGCGGTCAATGACATCTCAATTATGATTCCTGATAGTCCATCGATTAAAAAAATGCTTTTACTAATCACCTAACTTCTACCACCACCGAGTAATGAGCGCTCAAAGTGGGTATATAAACAAAACTGCATTTAAACATGTCATCAATTTGGATTCGACGCATCTTACGGGAACATTTATTATTTATATTTTTGAGTGTCCTAAAATTTTGATAAAAATGAGAGACAGTTTTGAAGGTGTGTACTTATTGATACTATTTTTATTTAACCCGTTAACTAGTTATAATTTTGTTTATGAGAGTTGAAAAATGGTGTTTTCTATTTTTACGAAATAAGTCAATTTTCTTATATATTTTAGACAATCTAATTATGAGTATACCAAAGTGTCATTACAATTTCTACCACAAATGAAAGCTTATGTTATATACTTTCATTTTTTTATGTCAGTACATTTCACACGACTTTGCATCATATTGTTTTTATTTTTTTTAAATAGGAGGTATTTTTTGTCCCGAACGGAAATCTTTGAATTACATGAAATCTACAGCCAAAATAATCGCAATAAAGCTATTTTATGCTTTATTATTCATAAATAGGATCTCAAATCTTGCAAGAGTACATATTTGCATAGTATTAAATCGAAAATTGAGAAAAAATTTAAATTTTGTTGATCACACAAAGACAGTAAATATTATTTATACTAAAATACTTGATGCCTTCAACATTACTTAATTGGTCACTTCTTGTCTTGATCATGAGAGAGAAAAATGATATAAGTGAAATCAATGGTATTTTTTCTTAGATTTATGTTGAAGTAGAAGGAGTGGCTGGAGGGCGAAGTTATTAACTTCACTGCTTTAGGTTGTGAGGATTCTGCAGACGAATCTGAAAATACTAAGACTCCTGGCAGACCAGAAAAACTTTACATCACGAAAGAGATGTCATAGGATCGTGCATTCTCCCAATTAGCCAGTTTTCTAAAGAAGCTCAGGAGTATAGGAATAAAGATTATTGGCGTTTTAGGATTTCGAATACATGTAAAAGATTTAAGATTCAAGCCAATAGGGATCTTCTGAACATGCTCTTGCTTTCCTCTGATCCAGTAATCGATGTATCACGAAGCCCTTTCAAAAAATATCAGAACTATTTTATCCAAAATCACAACTTTTCAACCCAGTATCATTCCCAGCTACATAAATTGAGCAACAGATGACAGCAGAGCAGGATTGCTATCACGACCCAGATACATGAGTATGTACTGAATCAGATGAAGATGAATAAATTGTGTACTACTTTCAGTTTCTTTTGAGCTAAAGTTTTTAATGACGTAAATTTAATTAAAAAAATATTTTTGAACACAATCTGTTTCATTGTTTAAACTTTATACCTGTCTGCTTTACTTATTTATAGTAATTATGGTGATTAGTGAATGATTCCCTCACTGTTATTCAACTATCATTTCAATTACATGGGTATTTAAGTACCAATGTTTTTTTTTTACTCATTCCCAACATTAAAATACGTCAATAGCTAACTATAAAGGCTAAATATAATGTAATTAACTAATAAGAGCTGTTTAATACGCCAAAATAATTTTTCACGGCTAGGTTGTTCTACGCGATTCACTGTGCAGCGCCGAACTTGCAAACATTAAACAACAATTAACCCCCATAAACTACTTATTTTATACTACGTAGAGGTTTTTTTTACACTAATTCCACCCTGCTGAGCTCGATTTTGCCCGGTATCAGATCAATTCCCCCCTCCCCCTCCCTTCCACCTTTTCATTAGAAAATATGTCCCTCGCCACGGTTTACTCATTTTGTAAAAAAACTGTTAGACCTAGAAGAAAACTGTCAATGACAAAATTAATCTACATTAAATTACCTAACACATGATATGAATTTTATTTTTATAGGTCTTATAGTTTTTGAATAACATCTCCCCAAATTTCAAAGTTTAATTTTTTTTTTAAATTTTAATTGTATTTTCGCCATTTTATACTGAATACCGCTGAATTTGGAATAAAATAATGTATGCACTAATCAATCTTGATGTGTTAACCTACAAAACAAGACCCTATTAATGATCGTACGAGTTTTTGTTCACTTTCAACAACATACAGCACCGAACTTGCGAACATTGAACAACAATTAACCCAGTAGTTTGAACCCAGTCATTGAACGCATTACTATAGTGTTCTTGTTTTGTAGGAAAACACATCAAGATTGATTAGGGCATACATTATTTTGTTCCAAATTCAGCGGTTTCCAGTATAAAATGGCGAAAATACAGTTAAAATTTAACAAAAAAAATAACTTTGAAATTTGGGTAGATGTTACTCAAAAACTATAAGACCTACAAAAATAAAATTCATATCACGTAGGTAATTTAATGTAGATTAATTTTGTCATTGACAGTTTTCTTCAAGATCTAACAGTTTTTTTTTCAAAACGGAGAAAACCGTGGCGAGGGACATATTTTCAATGAAAAGGGGGGAAGGGAGGGGGAAGGGGAATTGGTCTGATACCGGGCAAAATCGAGCTCAGCAGGATGGAATTTGTGTAAAAAAACCTCTACGAAGTATAACATAGATAGTTTATGGGGTTAATTGTTGTTCAATGTTTGCAAGTTTCGGCACTGTAAGTTGTCAAAGGTGAACGAAAACTCGAACGACTGTTAATGGGGTCTTGTTTTGTAGGTTAATACATCAAGATTGATTAGTACATACATCACTTTATTCCAAATTCAGCGGTTTCCCTAAAAAAATGCGACAATACAGTCAAAATTAAAAAAAAAATTAAAAATCTCGAAATTTGGGTAGATGTTACTAAAAAACTATTAGACCTATAAAAATAAAATTTACCATGTGGTAGGTAATTTAATGCAGATTAATTTTGTCATTGACAGTGTTCTTCTAGATCCAACAGTTTTTGTACAAAACGGCAAAAACCGTGGCGCGGGATATATTTTCAATGAAAAGGGGGGGAAGGGGGGGGGGGGAAATTGGTCTGACACCGGGCAAAATCGTGCTCAGCAGGGTCGAATTAGTCTAAAAACATCCGGTGTCAAACTGTTACATTCCATGCCGTTCAAAGTCGTAATTTTCAAAAATTCTTCTAGTCTAAAATACTTACCGTTACATATAAACTGTTCATCTGTACTAAATATTAGCTGTTGCCCGCGGCTTCGCCCGCGTGAACTTTAAATGTCCTATTATTCCGATTCGTCTGGCGATTCATCCAACGTTCAACGCAACCGCGTAAATATAATAATTATTATTACTGCCGTATCTATTATATAGTTGAGGAGGGCACATATCTCAAATAAATGTATAGCCTGACCAGGAATATAAAAACCCTCGCCATGTTGCGGAAAAGCAATAGAACTAATTTCTTACACTGGCAACTACTTTAAAATCCTTTCTGTCATTTCTTCTGTCAAAGTTTGACTTTCGATCAAGGGCGGATCCACTATTTTTATTTATATGGGAAGGGCACCGTTTTCCGTTCTTGAGAATACTTCCGAGAAATTTTTAAGGAAGTTTCAGCTTGTTCTTTGAAAATTTCGAGAACGGAACATCACTAATGGTGGATTGGTGGCTGATTATCTTTTTGGAAATAAACTTGCAAAGAACTATTACTACTAAATCCTGTTATTTTAACAACTCGAATCTTAATTTGAAGGCGCCTGTACACACTTGCGCGAGTGTCCTCGCTATCCCTTGCACGAACCTCTCGCACGAGGAGCGCTACACGAGTGCGACCCTGTACATTCTTGATTAATTCAGTTACGACGAGCAGCGGCGAGGAGATGGACGCGCTCCAAGTTACAGCAGCTGTAGCGCTATGAGCTATTATAATGATTTGCACATTTATCACACGAAAAAGATTGAATAGAAATAGAAATGGTATAACCGGAAATGGTGGATAGCTCCCATAAAATGGGCTCGCTTTGATAAACTTCGAGAAAATTCAACTCTTTTATTTATTTATTTATTTCTCCAAACTTATTCTATCTATTTTTACAGAAGTTTACCCAATATAATAGAAAAGCACATGTAGGTATATCAGTTCTTTACAACATAACTTATTAGATTAATGGCAACCTTTGTAAATTCACACTGAGTACACTGGAAGATATCCTATCCGCGATCAAATTCAGGGTGCGTATCGCGCGTGCCTGCGGAGACTTGTTCATCAAGTTGGTCCGTCCGAGAGGTACCTTCAAAAGGCGAGGCTGCCTTCAACGCTCCACATATCTATTCGGAACGCAGAATTGCATTATTTTATTTTTTTATTTAAAACTTTATTAAACCAAAAATAATAAAATGGTATAAAAGGCGGAATTAATGCTAACAGCATTCTCTACCAGTCAACCTTCGGGATAAACAGAAATAAGTATGTCATGGGTGCACAAAGTGACTAAATTTGTATAAATAGGTATCACAAATATACTACATAAAATATGAAAGCAAACCATATTGTAACCGCGAATTAATTTAAATATATATGCCACCATACTAAGCTCCCTTCTCAGGCGTAGCTCATAATATCCTACCATACCCAACACAAACAAGGTGGATTCTTGGTTCCACATATTGACATGAATTGGCTTTACGGGGGGTTATTTGTAGCTTTACGCACGACTTAACGCCATGACGTCTTGAGGTAGAATGAATGAACGAAGCGCTCAGGCGAAGTATACAGGGATGCACTCGTCTCCCCTCGCGAGTGAAGGTGAGGCCCTTTTGACTCGCGACAAAAAGCCGACACGAGGACGAGGGCGCGCGAGGCGAGGCGAGGATAGGCGAATGTATCCTGTTCATTCTCATCCTCGCCATGGCTCGCGCTCCCTCGTCGAGTGTGTACATCCGCTATGATATGTATTGTTATGGAACCTGCCTCCACAGTACATATGTACACAAAATAGCAGTCGGGGATGTGGAGGGGGAGGGGGGCACATGCCCTTGTGCTCCCACCCTATAGATCCGCTACTTCTTTCAATAATGTTGCAATATAAAACGCATAAGTTCTGCCTTTAATTCAGGGTTTTTATATTTCTAGTCATGTTTTTTTTTACTTCTTTTTTTTTAAGGGCGGGCATGGCAGACCCATAGATACATTATTTGTAAATAGCAACCCTGATGACAAATGCCATACCAAATACTATATAAACTCGCTAGAGTTTATATAGTATTTGGCCATACCAAACAAATGAAATGTCAAATCAAAATAAATTGTCAAAGTCAAATCGCTTGCTTGAATTATTGAAGTTGCTCGCCGCTCGCCGTTTTCTTTCGTTTCGTTGGATGGTTCGTTTCGCTTCCTATTTTTTAATGCTTCGTATTTCTTTTTCTTGTTACTTTTATGGGCGTATTTTAGAAGAAAGTGTACTTCTTAAAATCTAAGATGGAACAATTGATGTAAATTATAATTATAGAAATAGAATGGAAGACTGCAAGTAAGTGATTGTTACCTTCAATTTAATTTATTGTTATAAATTTCGATTATGTATTTACTTTGCTTTATTTTCAGAGTGGATACTGAGCTACATAGTAAAATGTCTCATTTAGATATAATGGAAATTGATGAATCAAGCTCGACTGTTTCACTAGAAAACAAAGAAGATCCAAAAATAACACGAGTTTTGAGAAAGAGAAAGTCATTGATGCCTGAAATTAATAAATCTAGCAACCGTCGTGTTAATATGAAACCACGGAAACATGTTACGATGATTGAAAATGCAAATCCAAAACAAATTGAAGCTTTATATCTAAACAAAAAAGTTAAAGCTATATCTCAGACTTTAGAAACTATTTATGAGGAACCTAAGACTGATAATAGTGACAACGAAACATTGATTGGGGGTAGAAAAGTTAAGAGACTGTTAACATTCCAGTTAGGTAACCAGTACACTAAGGAAAAGATCAAGAAACGCAGGGCAAAAATTAAGAAATTACTTGGTAATAAATCATTTTTGAACAGGAAGAAAATACCTATGCAAGTTTTTCTTAAAACTATAGAATGTCTAGAGTTGGATGAAGTTGTGCAAACCGATACTCAAGTTTTGGGTGAAGGGAAGGTATGATATTGGACGTTTTGTTACCTATGGTAATTTACTTAACATTTGTAATCGAATCAATTGTATGCATAATACAAATAATATAATCGTGAATTTTCTAAAATTGTTTTATTCCTATCAATATATACATCAACCTTTTCCTTATAGCTAAGTGTAAAAAGATATAAAATAACCCTTAAAAAATTATAGACATAATAATTATGTAGTATACTTAATACTGTGAGTATAGTGTAGTGTATCACTTCAAAAATGTATGAAATGAGATTCTTTTTTATTTACAATCAAAGCATAGAAAAATAAGTCTTATTTGTTTCACATTCAGTGCAATCAATATAACTACTATACAATTATGTAATGACACATTTTTTTTATAATAAATAAAATATTTGAAAGATTCAGACAGAATTCTGAGGTAAATACATATTTCACTGAAAATATACAATCAATTATCTTGACCCATTAGTCCGATTAAAATAACTAATAAACATGACAAGAATTAATAAACCTTAAGCCCAAATTTAAGTGCTCTTGAATGTACACTCTGGAGAAGTGACTGAACAGCCATCATATTCCTTGACCAACCCCACAGCAGCATTCTCAACGAGGTTCACACAAACACAGCGAGGATGCTCTTTGCCTGGAGTGTACAATTGTCGAGGAACTCCAACCCATGCCCTTTGCACACCACCACTGTAAATTAAACAAAAAGAAATTTTCTGTTTTAGATAAAATAAGTTACAAGTATATTATCTCTTCAGACCCATGATACAGTAACAAAAGAAATTGAATTTGAATATTCTAAAAAGTTTCAGCGGGGCATTGAACTCTCAGTAAGCTCTTACATAAAACATTAGCCGCGTCCCGGGGCTTTGCTCCCGTGGGAATTTCGGGATAGAAAGTAGCCTATGTGCTAATCCTGGTACTTTTCTACCCATGTACCAAATTTCATTGAAATCCTTCTAGAAGATTTTGCATGATTGAGTAACAAACATCCTCACAAACTTTCACATTTATAATGTTACTAGCTTTTGCCCGCGGCTTCGCCCGCGTGAATTTCCCACGGGAACAGTGCTTTTTCCCGGGATAAAAAGTAGCCTATGTGCTATTCCAGGTCATTATCTACCTCTGTACCAAATTTCATCGAAATCCGTCCAGTAGATTTTGCGTGATTGAGTAACAAACATCCTCACAAACTCACATCCAAACTTTCGCATTTATAATATTAGTATGGATATAAGTAGGACGTAATAATTACATAAATACATAATCCCCACACTTATAAATGCGAAAGAGAGTTTATTTATTCTGAGAACGACATAGGGTACCTTTCATCCCAGAAAAAAGCACTATACCTGTGAGAAAATCACGCAGACAAAAGCTAGTAATATATACCTTGTTTTGGAGCACCACACCCTGGTGCCTGTGTCCGCATTCCATTCCATGTTACAAGGAGGCATGGCTTGCTCCTCCAACTTCGCTGCCTCTTTTTCAACCTCACATTGTAACTGTTTCTCTTGAAACCGCTTCAAATATTCTGTTTCTTTGCCATAATCATCATAATATCTGCCAATAACTACACCTGAAAATATGTGTACTTAGCTGTTTTAAAACAAAAATTCCAGATATTGGAAATGGAAATGGCAGTTTTTAGCTTTGAGACATTCAATACACTATAATTATATAATTAGTTATAGTCTTAAAAAACTGCCTTCTTTGAAGGCCTAGTTTCAATATAGAATTTTTTGATTTTTGCATTTTAGACTATTTTATAGCTGTTAACAATGGTTTTGTCCTGTGACCAAAATTTGTGAAAAAAATTACAGAAAACTATAAATCCCATGTGAGATCTAGTAAAGGGAAATAACAAAGAATATTCATAAGTAAATAGATTGATTGATAAGAGAGACAAGGAAGTAAATCTTACCAACAGGAATATATTTTTCTTTCAAAGTTTCCCTCCAGTTTGTCAAAGTAAACAGATCATCACAAGAAAGATCTAAAGTATGGTCCTTATTTGCACTTTCATCTTGGAAATCCCCTGTGATAAATGATCTTGACCCATCTTTTCCTAAAAACACAAGTATATTTTCCATAAACATCTGAATTTAATTCTCAGCCATTAAAAGTTCACTGTGGGCCTCCCGTAAAATGGGAGAATTGACTAGCATTATGATAACTGCAGCAGCAGGTATATATATTACTAGCCACGCCCCGAGGCTTCGCTCCCGTGGGAATTCCGGGATAAAAAGTACCCTATGTGCTTTTCCCGGTATTTTTCTACCTGTGTACCAAATTTCATCGAAATCCGTCCAGTAGATTTTGCGGGATTGAGTAACAAACATCCTCACAAACTCACATCCAAACTTTCGCATTTATAATATTATTAGGATATTAGGATGAAATGGAATCATTAATATATGAAAGAATACTGCTTTTCATATTTCAGTTTTTAGAGTTACCTTGTCTGATACCATGGGGGCTTAGATCGCAAATAAATTGTTGTGATAAAATGTGTGTAAACACAGCAATAGGAACAAATGGGGATGCTATTCACATGACTCTTTCTAATTATGTTGTTCCTTGAAGAGAATTTAACTTAGCTGGTGCTGTTTCTTTTATTATTTATTTGTTTTATGATGATTTCACTGATGAAATAAAGTGGCTACACAATTTAACAGATATATAGATAGAAACCAAGTATCAAGCCTGAATTAGAGACACTTAACACTATACCAGTAAACTCCTATGGCAGTAACAACAATTTATTAAACTTATAATGTATCTAATTTACTGTCTGGTAAAGCGTTAAAAATACTTTTGTGAGTCTACATTGTGTGTGACTAAAGAAAAATATATTTACCAACAAAATAATTATAAGGGCCCCCTTTTCCATAGTGTCTGATGCCTGTGGTGACATCAAATATAGATCCCATCAACGAAAGATATATTTTATCACGTTGAACTCCATCGTAATATGAAAGCTGCTCAGTTGTGAAGACATTTATTATACTGTCACTATTATTAATATGCACAGATTTAATTACTGTATTGAAAAAACTTTCCAAATGATCTCGGAAGAAGATGCATGCTATCACAATTGATATTGCTAGAACGACTTTCATATTGTATCCCCTATCACGAATTTATTATTACAATTCACAAAATAGATGGATCAAGTATGTACCTATGTAAGGACTCGCTAAATAAGCTAGATTTGCCAGGATTAGATTTGGCTTGGCTTTCACCTTTCTTTTCATCAACTTTCGAAAAGAGATGAGAGAAATTCAGATTCAGACAGAAAAGTGCTCATCAGTGCTGTCAATGTCAAGTCAAGCAAGCAGTGTCAAAAATCAGCTGGGTTTGGGTCCGGGGGGAGCAAGGAAGTTATCTTGGGGGGGAGGCAGCCGCGATTAGTAAATAAATAAATTGCCAGCAATAAAAAAGCAAGCATTTGTGTTTGTTATTTGTAATGTTTACGCAACACGCAAAGAACTCCTCATTTCTTTGTACTTTGTTTGTAGTTTTGTATTTTGTACATTTTATTTTATAAATAATAAAGTCATTTTTAATTTTATTGGATTTCGTGATTGTTTCTATTTAGTGATATTTTTGGTTTACGACGATTCTTCCTTCCATCTTCGTTCAATTCAATGGATGGATTATATTGTATAACCTCCATGTGATAAAGATATGTATGTAGTTCAAAATAGGTATGTATTTACAATGAATTCTAATTTAGCCATACGGTTAAGAAGATTCTCCAACCTGACCCCAAAGCGAAGAGTGGTTATAACTGGTCTTGGGGTTGTTAGCCCACTTGGAGTGGGCACAGATTTGGTATGGAACAACCTCTTGAAGGGTCAAAGTGGTATCGTCCCACTTCAAGGAGAAGAATATTCGAAGCTGCCATGCAAAGTAGCAGGTGTCATTCCATATCAAAAAGATGACGCTGTTTCAAAAGCTTTGTCTAAATCAAACCTGAAGACTATGGCTCCTGCAACTTGTTTAGCCCTAGTGGCCACAGCAGAAGCCCTCTCTGATGCCAAATGGTTACCGGAAACAGATAAGGACAGAGAATCAACTGGTGTTGCTATTGGTATGGGAATGATAGATCTTCAAGATGTTTGTAACACAAATGAGGCATTAAAATTAGGATACAATAAAGTAAGTCCATTTTTTGTTCCTCGTATTTTGCCAAATATGGCTGCTGGACACATAAGTATCAAGTATGGATTAAGAGGTCCAAACCATGCAGTCTCGACTGCATGTGCAACAGGTGCTCATTCAGTAGGAGATGCATTTAGATTTATCCGCAATGGTGATGCTGATGTAATGGTATGCGGAGGAGCTGAAGCTTGCATAAGTCCACTTGCTATTGCAGGTTTTAGCAGACTGAGAGCATTAAGCACTTCATTCAATGATGATCCAGCTAAAGCATCAAGACCTTTTGACAAACTCCGAGAAGGGTTTGTTATGGGGGAGGGTGCTGCTGTACTAGTTTTAGAAGAATATGAACATGCACTAAAAAGAAATGCGAAAATGTATGCTGAGATTTTAGGATATGGTTTATCAGGAGATGCATCTCATATTACTACACCTAGAGAAGATGGCAGTGGAGCCTTATTATCAATGAGCAGAGCATTAAAAGACAGTAATTTAGAAAAGAACCATGTTTCATATGTCAATGCTCATGCTACTTCAACACCAATTGGAGATGGTATAGAGTCCACTGCTATAAAAAGGCTTTTTGGAGACCATAGTCCTAATGTAAATATTTCCTCTACCAAAGGAGCACATGGCCACTTATTGGGAGCTGCGGGCAACTTAGAAGCAATATTTACTGTACTTTCATGTTACCATGGAATGTTACCACCCACACTGAATTTAGAGGATCCTGTGGATGACATGAACTATGTAGCAAAACAATCACGGAAATGGGAATCTGAAAAAAGGATTGCTTTGAAAAATTCATTTGGTTTTGGTGGAACCAATGCTACACTTTGTATCAGTCAATTATGAAATCTAAAAATAGAAATAGGTATATGAAATAAAACAAATAATCACTGTATGATAATATATTTTAAAACTGAGTTACAAATGTTTTTGACTTCAATAACAATGGCAAACTAGCCAAGGTAACCTCCCGTCCTCACGCATTTTGAAGCTTCATAACGAACAAGCAATAATTCATCATTAAATACTTAATATTGAGTCACATAAAGCAATGAAAATAAAATAATTTGATCAAAATGCTACTTTACATATTTCATTTCTAAGCTTTCTAATAATTTAAATAGTACATATAAATGCTGGTGTTTATCCAGTCAATTTTTTCAATTAAATTGGAATTATAACTTGCACTTGATTTTATTATGCCTTAAAATTATGTTGCAGGTCATAAACATGATTTAACGAAATAGGTCTTCACCATTAACCTGAAGCTATAATATCGTCTACAAATATCTGTATTAACTATAAGCACCCATTGTCTTCACAATTTTTTTGCCAACCACAAGTGAGTAGGTAGGGTTTCCGCAAGTTAATTTTCCTGATCAGTATGTAAGTCAGCCTCTTCATATTCAATGGAATATTTACCTAATGCAGGAATTTCTAGCTAGCAACTATTATCTACTGATCTA